>LPNX010209782.1:0-61629 GCA_001517045.1 Pseudotsuga menziesii | reverse complement strand
CGAATCACAGGAGAAAAAATGTCATAAGAAACCTCTTCAAAAATTTGGGAACAATCCTCTTTTGTAACTGATTGTTCATACACATCAAAAGCAGTATGTGCAACAGAGATAAGATCTGATGCATCTACATATNATCTACCTGTCTGTAAACTTCCATTGGGCTATGGAGTCATCAAGCCTTCAGTACTGATCTCACTGCAAACCTGTATCCCATCTGTAGCTTACATGCAGCCCGCTCTGCTTATTCATGAACTGAACAAAACTGAAAAAGATCTAACTGCTCATAGGAAGAGCTTATTCCTCTGTCTACTCCTACCTCTAACCATTAGGAGCAGAATGATCAAGTAAAAGCATGCTTCCAATGAAGCCATGTCAGAAACTGATTTACAGGAACCCTANATAACCATTTGTATCATGAAGATCTTCCTTAACAACATAACTTTCATTTCTGCAAACAAAAGAATCAACTGCTTCCTGCTGATATTCCTGTAATCTAGTTTCATGAAGATGATATGCTGGCTTGACACAGCAAGCAATTTCCTTTCCAACAATCATATCTTTGCGGGATATATCAAGACTAGAAAGATTTTCAATAGATTTATGACAAGCATCAATACTCTTTTGATCATCTCTCAGCTGAAAAGAAAAGCTAGATGAAATTTGAATAAAAAATGAGTCTTCACAAACCTTATCATTTCCTTTTTCATCACCATCTTGGTCGAATATAGGAGAATCAAGATAAGATCCTAATGACAGAGATGAAGCTTCTTGAATAACAGGATCAACAATAACATCATGAAACAGATTTGGAAAATCCCCACCTCGTTGCTCATCATAATTTGAAATAGAATATTCATAAGGAGAAAGAATATATTTCTGGTTTTCAAACTGAAGATTAGGCAGTCCCTGCAAATTTTGTTCCGCATGGATATTGCAATTTTCCCTGGTCTGCAAATCTGGAAGATGTGGACTTCTCTCAACATCTATTGTTGCTCTAATACTTTCACCTGTTGAACTTTCAATCTGCTCACAACAATCTTTTAAAAAGATTTCAGCTGAGTACAGATACTTACAATGTTTCTGAAAGCATGTGTGGAATTCTTTCAGTGAAGAAATGCTAGCAGCGGGAAGAGAAAAATACCAATCTCGTGCATCTTGGTCAAGTGAATACATGAACATCTTCATGAGCACATCTTCATGCTGGATATTTAACTGGACCATACATTGATGAAATTTGAGAAGGTGATCTGAAGGATTGTCCTCTTTGCTTTCTCTAAACAGTGGAAGACAATCTCGCCAAACATCCATAGTAGGTACTAGATTTGGAAAACCTGGAATATCAGAAAAATTTAACGGTGCAAACCTTCGAGCCATAATAGCTTCCATGGACATTGGCCTCTGCATCTTGAAATAGTGGAGTCGCCAATTAATTTTTCAAGACAGATTTAGTTTCTTCTTCTCAGAAAGAGAAAGGGATAACAGTATTTGAAAGTCATTAGGGCTGCATAAAGCTGGGGATAACTGAAACGTTCTGACTCTTCCAACTCCTCTAGTAGCCACTCTGTCAAACTTGGTGAAAATAGCCTTTAAAAAGTGTTGGTTTAAGTCCACCTCTTAAACCAGTAAAATAGACGAGTATCCCAGGGACGGTATGCTTCAGCTTCGTCCCCGGCAACGGCGCCAAAGATGTTTGTGCCAGAAATTGTTCCTAAGGCTAGGGGAACAAGCCAACACAATCTCAAGAGTAAAACTCAATAAATAAAACAAAGTTTAGCTTTGTTTGGTATAATTTAAATGGTTGTAAACTTCAAGAACAGTCAGGGAATACATTCAGAAGAAAAGTATGAACTAAATCATAATCATAAACTGATAAAGATGCAGAACATATATAACCAGATCCAATTAGAAACAACATAAAGGTTCATTCATAAACGACAGGCATTACCAGCAAACACACATTAACCAGCAATGAATCTGTCAATTTAAGCAACTAGACAAGAGGAAAAATGAAGCCAATACAAAAAACTGAAGGATAAAGGTCATGTATATCTCATAATTTTATCAGTAAATGCTCATAAGAGTTACAGTACTTATGTCTGAACAAGTCTCAAGGTACAAAACAGCTTGCAGACCTCCTGATGCTCCCAAAAATCAGAACCCTTCTTCAGTCCCTCTATCCCTCTTTTATCATTACAAAGAAGTAGTTCTATCTCCCTTTCATTAGGTCGAAATTGAAGCTACCCAGCAGTTACATTAACTAACTAACTCAACTAATTAACTAAAAATAGCAAATCGGATTCCTGGCAAATGTGGCGAATTTCTGGAAAATAGGTGTCAAAGAAGCTTCCATATCTCTCATTTGGTGACACCTGTGTAAAACCTGAAAGAGGTTTTCGTGAATGGGTCTGTGATGGAAAAAAACCTCTCTTTGTTTTTAAAAATTCATCTCCAATCAATCAGAATCTTCCCCGCAAAATGAACACTAAAACAGGAAAATATTAGATTTTTAAAATCCCTGAAAAATAGGCTGCAAAGATTAAACTAAATCTCTCAAACCTTGATAGCTGTTGCAAAAATGAGAGAGGTGTTTGTATATGGGTATCTTATAAACAAAAACCTCTTTTTTGTTTAAAACATTCCTCACCCTTAGCTCTTGGTCGCTATTTTACTTCAATGACTCAAAACAGGAAAAATAGAGCAGAATTTTGTTTCTACTGCCTCATACATCTTCAGACTTTGTTGATATTGAAAAACCATGGTGTCATTTTCTGCTTGTGATATTTAAAGAGTCTGGAGAAAGTGCTGGATTTCTTTATTGGCTTTTTTCAAGTCTCTCTTTCATTTCCTCGGGGCTTATGTCCCCCCTGTTGGTTTTGTTAATTTGCTCAATACATCTCTGAACACCTTCTAATAGTTCCTGGTTGTTTTCATCATGTTTGAGATCTTTCGGATAAGTTCCATGGCTTTGTCATATTCTTTCATGAAGAACTGAACAACAACTTTCCTAGAATAGCCTTTTTTAAATGATGAATCCAGCTCAATACACTTATTCACATCCTTAAGACCTTCTGGCAAAGCTCCAAGCTTTGTGTGACAAGCTGCTCTGTTACTGTAGACCCTTGCATCCTTAGATTCCTTCTAAGTGCTTCGGTATAATGCTTTATAGCCTCAGGATATTGCTGCTGCTTAAAGAATTCATTTCCTTTCTCCCACTCTTCATCTACCAGTTTGGATCAAATTCTTACTGTTGCTCCAAATATTTCTTTGCTTTCTCAGCTTCATTAAGCTTCTTCAATGTATCTAGATTACGGTGTTCTGTAAGTGCTTTCTGGAAAGCTTCAATTGCTGGCTCATAATCTTTAGAATATTTAGCCATCTTAACATATGTAGTTCCTTTTCTAGTCAAAGCCCCAACAATCATTTTAAAATCTGAATGCAGCTCCCTCCCTTTACAACAATATTATAGTCTTTCTCATTAGATCCTCGCATTTTCAGAACCTTAGGCCGCTGTTTGGAGCTCAAACATAATAAATTCTGACCAAAACTAACTAATTTTACATGGAAACTGGGGTCTGGCTTCATGAAACTGTTGTTGATTCCAGGTATTTCAATAGATGTTTTACTGTTTTCTTCCTTGTCAAATATAGATGAATAAATTGGACTTGGTGACAGAAAACTGCCTTGCCTGATGCACTCCTGAGATTCATCAAAATCAGCCATCCATTTTGAAAAAGAGTTTAAGCTGATTTTTCCAGTTTGCGAGTTATTTTGACATTTTACCAAGTTTTCCATCACAAGGCTTTATGGCTTCAGAGTAACCTTTTCATCCATGGAATTCAGTTTATTTCCATTCTCACCTAAGGATTTCAAAACTTTTTTTTAATAATCATGGGCAAACTTGAGATTATACTCCCCTGATTTGCGATTATCATTGGACATAGCTTTAACATCTAAACAATCTTGAAACAGGTCATGAAATGCTTCCTGTAAACTTAGTATCAAAAGTGACACTAGGTCTGCCAACGGTCTTTATCATTCAACTCATATCTCCCATTGTGTACAAATATCAGATTTTTTTGTGCAATTTCAATGCCAAAACATATACAATTTTCAACCAAACTGCCTTGAACTTTAATAACTGAATATTTCAGAACTGGAGTTATTTTTAAGTCCTCTGTTCAATAGAACCTGTCAGAATGACCTTTGCAGTTGCCTCTTTGGTTGAAATTTCATTAAGAAGCATAACTTATCATTTCCCTTAATCAATTTGTTAAAATAAACTTCACCGGAAAAAACCCCAAATTTGTAACTAAACTGACTTATCGGGAAATACCTGACTGTGAATGCTTAAAACCGCTCTTTATGCTTTCTTAGAATCGGCTTGAATATTACATGTGTCTCTCCAGGTTCAATTTGACTCCAGCTATCAGCGTGACGAAGCCCTAAACTCCGGGTGACCTTCATAAACCTCAACCGAGCTCTGCAACATCATTTCCGAACTCTAGGCCTAGAATACTGGTACACTGTGAGTTTTTAATTCCAAAATAGAGATATAGATTAAATGGCTTCTCAACAAACTCATTTTAGGTGACCAACTGTCACGCTGAACTGTATTTGGATGAATGATGAGCACGTTTTTTCCCACGAACTGAAAACACCTGAAATCATGCTAGTTCTGCAACTTACATGTAGCAAACCACTCTCAATGTGCGATTAGTCATTCATCACTTGTAATCATGATGAAAATTTACTTGAAAATCGAGAAAAAAGAGGGCTGCAATATTCTTGTAGCGTGCCCTTTGTAATTTTTCGCTCCAGAGCTACAAGAATATCTTTAGTGCTATTTTTTTCGCTATTTTTCAGCTTTTTGCCATTTTGTAGGAAAATTAAAAGTTGCTTGAGGGGTGATCATGCCTTGATATGTTCAGAATAAACATTTGTGAATCAATCCTTTGATAAAATGACTTTTTCTTTAACCCCATTAAAATGCAAAGGATCAAAAATTAAAACAAAAATGTAAAAACCAAGTTCAAAAATTACCTAACAACCAAAATTTTCCTAAAGGGAGAAAATAATGAGACTTAAAACAACAAGTTACTTTAAATAAAATGAAAATCAAACCAAAATTAGGGAAGTCAAACCAAAATTGAAGAAACAATTTACTGACTTAACAGCTCTGATACCAATTGTTAGAAAAACAGGACCGCAGAGCAATAATAGATATACAGTTAAATCAATAAACAAGATGCAAAACAAATTAAAACAGTATAGAGAGACACAGATATAATGTGGTTCACCCAAACGATGGGCTACGTCCATAAAGAAATTTTCCAGTCCTTTTATTGCAGTCCAGAAAGATGAAGGGATACACCCTGCAGCAAAACCGCTGCACTTCCTCTTCACGCTCTCACAGTCTCTCTTCCAGTACAATACAATGCCCACATCCAGTACAATTACAATGGAGCCTCCTCAAGCCTTATAAAGGCTTAATCACATGCAATACCATGGGACAATACCATGGGCTACAACAAACCATGTGCCCAAACCATGTGCCAGACCTAACCACCTTTGACTCGATCTCAAGTCAAGGTTAACCCTAACACCGTAAACATACGCTTCCTGAAGACAATACTTGACCCGTAGGAGTATAAATCACCCAAGTAGTCGAAGCTGAGTTTTGAGTGTGACGGCTAGCACCATTGGCGAATCCTATGTAAATGAAAGACTCCATTGACATCTGCCATAAGAAATGGAAGCTAATCAACAAACCCAATCACCATAAGAAAACCTAACTATGCAATTCAAAAACTGTACAATAATATATAACAATCATCCCTAGCTAAAGATGATGCATAGTATTTTTTAAGATAGAGCTCATTTCTAGGCTCTGCCAAGGCTATCCCTTCATAATCCACAAGCTCATAGGCGCCCTTCTCTAACACATGTTTGACCACATAAGGACCATGCCACATGGAATTAAACTTCCCTTCCCCCAAGGGTTCTTTAGTTTGATCCCACAAAAGGACCAAATCACTTTCACTAAAGTTCCTTGGATGGACAGACTTGTCATATTGGACCTTAACGTGACGCTTATTTACTTCTAGAG
Organism: Pseudotsuga menziesii; assembly: GCA_001517045.1. Lineage (NCBI taxonomy): Eukaryota > Viridiplantae > Streptophyta > Pinopsida > Pinales > Pinaceae > Pseudotsuga > Pseudotsuga menziesii. The sequence continues at coordinate 55,523 of LPNX010209782.1, read as the reverse complement.
CCACTAAGGCATCTCGGCGCTGCTCATCAAGCTGCTCTAAGTGGACCAAACGTTCTTCCAATGTGGAAGTGTCTGGTAAAATCTCTATAGCTAGCTTCATAGAAGGGATTTCACATTCAACCAACAAGACAGACTCCACCCCATGTACAAGCTGATATGGAGAGAAATCGGTGGTAGTCTTAACCGCAGTTCTATAGGCCCACAAAGCAAGATATAACATGATATGCCAATTCGTCTTGCTTTGTGCAATGATTCATTGGAGAATGGAATTAAGTGATTTATTCACTGCTTCAACCTGTCCATTCGCCTGAGGGTAATAAGAAGAGGAGTGCTCCTGCTTATAACCTAACTTTGAAGCCAACTCTTCCATCATTTTATTCTGAAAGTTCCTACCATGGTCAGTGACAAGCTCTTTCGAAATGACGAACCAAGTAATAATTTCGTTGAAAATGAAATGTGCAGCTATCTCATCATTGGATTTAACCGTGGGCATAGCATCTACCCATTTCATGAAAAAATCGACAGCCACTATAATGTGATGATGCCCCCCAGCCGAAGCTAGGTTGCAATCCATAAAGTCAATCCCCCACTTGGTGAAGGTACAAGCGGTGATAATAAGATGTGACGGGGCTAGATGCGAGTGCATATTGCGTGCAAACACCTAGCAAGGGTGACACTTCTTGACCGCATTAACACAATATTTGAAGCTCGACGACCAACAATACCCTTCTCTCAAGATTTTTTGGGCTGTAGAAATCCCATATAAATGACCACCACATGCCCCTCCATGGCAATCATTCAACACAACCTCAGCCTCATCATGGGTTAAACAACGACGTAAAATGGAATCTACCCCACAACAGTAAAAAGTGTTATCCACTATAAGGTAGTTCTTAGCTATATGATGTAATCGTCATTGCTCATCCCATGAAAGGTGAGAAGGGACCTTCAATGTTTGCAAATATACAATGATACCCCCATACCACGGGTCCAAAGTTGAGATAAGGAAAATATGCTCATCGACAAATGTATTCTCATAAACCTCTTCCTCCTCCAAACTTGGAAAATCAGATATGAGCTCCACAAAGATCAATGATTTCTTTGATTTTGCCGAAACAAATTTGAGACCGAACTCTTACAAAATAAAAATCCATTTATTGTATTTTCCCCCAATCATCCTTCTAGTGAGGATGAACTGAAACGGATTGATATGAACTACAACCAAGGTTTGACAAAGGAGAATGTAATGTCTCAATCTCTAAACCGCATGAACGGTGGCCAAGGAAAGCTTCTCTACATGGGAATAATGAATTTAGACATCAATAAGGTTTCGGCTCAAATAATATATGACATGCTCGCAGAGCTCTGCATCCTCCTAAACCAAAACCATACCAACCGTCTCCATAGACGCAACCACATAAATCAAGAAATCATGACAATAGTCAAGTGGACTAAGCACGGGGGCCAATGCTAAGGCTTGCTTAAGAGCATCAAAGGAATCCTGGGCTTGCTCATCCCAGCAAAAAGGAGTGTCCTTCTTTAAAAGACACATAAAGCCTTTAGTCAAGTTGAAAAAATTAACTATGAATCTCCATAAGAAATTTGTCATGACTTGCAAACACTGAAGGTGTCTAATATTATGCAGGGGATACAATTGAAGTATTTCCTCAACCTTTAAGGGATCGACTCTTATACCCTCCCTGGATAGGATGAACCCTAGCAAGCGACTGACAGTCATGCAAAAGATGCACTTATGAGGATTTAACTGAACTTGGTAATGACGAAATATTTCGAACACTAACCTCAAATGGTATCGATGACGCACTCTCAAATGAGAATGAGCAGGAAGGTCATCCAAATACACTTCGATAATCATTTTGAGATCATGAAAAATTAAGGTCATAGCCTACTGAAATATACCTCTGGCGTTTTTAAGGCCGAAAGGCATCTTTCGATATGCTAAAGTACCCCAAGGACAAATAACTGTAGTCTTATCTTGATCCTTGAGTTTGATCTGATTCTGATTATATCTGGAAAAACCATCCATGAAGGAGAATACCTCGCTTCCCACACACTCATCCAAAATCTGATCAATAAATGGTGTGGGAAAATTATTCTTAATACAAACATGATTTAAATCATGAAAATCAGCGCATATACGGATCGTTCCCTTCTTCTTATCAACTGGAACGGGATTTGAAACCCACTCCGTCAGGGGAACGGGATAGATAAAACTGGAATTTTAACAGTTTCTCTATCTCAGCCTTAATGGCGGGTGCTTTTCTAAGATTCACTTCATGCAAACGTTGTCGAACCGGCTTCGCATTCGAATAGGTCTTGATATCATGTTCGACAATACGAGAGTCAATACCTGGCATTTCCTTGTATGACCAAGCATAGATTTCATGAAAATATTTAAATAGCTCGGTATACTCCTTGATCTCATCAGGGGAACAACTCGCCCCAATATAGACGTTCTCAACATTTCCAGGATTGCGAGAAATATTGATAGGAATAGTAGGTGATAAATTCACCATGTTCCCATCAGCCATCTGACTAGGAGAGATCAATGGAACCATAGGACTACCAATCTTCTCGCTAAGAATATCCCTAAAGTCATCATGATCCATACAGTCAAGTTTAGGAAGAAAATATGATTGATGATGTAATTCTTCCTAAGGTGGATCAACCCCAGACATGGCCTCAATAATGACTTCATCTAATGGAAAAACATCGTTGAGGCAATCATGTGCATGAGAGGACTCAACTGCCCATACAGGCAGCACATATGGGTCCTCCTCCTCCGTCCACGAAGAGGAAGGACTAGGCTCTGCAACTTGAACAATATTTTCTTGATATGCTACCATCGTTGCAGGCAATGGCACATCTATTTCGATAGGTCCAATCAAAGGACTCGGTGAAGGAAGAATCCAAGGATATTCCATATGGGTAGAGCAAAATGACACCGAATTCAACGAGGACGAAGCCCCACCAAAACTAGATCTGATCATAAGAATAGGCGCAGGACAACTACAAGTTCCCATAAGAGACGGATACATACCCACACCCACACTCCCAGTTGTCGGCTGAGAATGATCGATAATCGGGATTGAAGTTCCCAAGGATGCATTAACAATCAGATTATGGAATGATGTTTGGTCAATCGTAATGATCTTCCCATTAAATGGAAAGAATATCACTTGAAAAAGATAAGAGGATACGGCTTGCATACTACACATCCAATTCCGGCCCAGCAAAATATTGTAGTCAAGGGGCACATCAACCACCTCGACCTCGATCGCGACGGTCTTTCCTCCCAATTGGATCATAAGAGAAGGAAGAATCCCATGTGGCCGAAATTATCTACCATCAAAAGCTATCAACATAGTGGTGGATTAAGACAACTCAGGAGAACCTAAACCCTTCCAACATGACAAAGACATCACGCAAGCAAGCAGTAGTGCCTTCATCAATAACAATGCGTTTGATGGTCATATTAAGACACTCTACATGAATCAAAAGAGACACGTAGTAAGGAAAGTGAGGCTGTATTCCCATGGTTTCAAATTTGATAACGGATAAAGAGTTATCATCATTAACCCCAAGAGCAGAAAGCAAGGCTCTCCTTTGCGGAGGACAAGTCTAAAGTACTTCAAGTGCGGACATCGCACAAGGAGTTTGGCCCAAATCCTCAACAACGGAATAGTTCTGGTCAGCTCGGGCATTAGGATTGTGCCCTAAATGATTTAGGAATCCCTTAGGAATGCAAGGTGTAACTTCAGGTTTATCTGTTTATTTTTCGATATGTAAAGGGCTCTCAGGTGGAGCGGGTTCCTTTCCAAGGTCCGGTTGTGACGAACCATAACCCTTCGCATGAGTCACAACCTTAGTAGTGTGCACCATGTTGACGCAACCATTATTAGTATTAGCCTCTGGGGGATTTTGATCTCCACCCGATGGAAAATGAGGATCAATGGTCCTAGATTTCATATTTTGATTGTTGGGTAAAGGATTAGTTAGCACGGGTGGGCCCTGTGCTATGAACCTTGAGGCATATTCCATGTGAAGGCACAAGTGAGTGAGGTGGTCCTCCTTACATAACTTGCAAGGAAACTTTATCTTACATTTATTCTGCATGTCCCCCACAGCATTATGAGATTTCTTGTCATTATAATTAGCATTTTCGTTCTTATTCCCACCCTTATGGTTATTTTTCCCTTTTTTCTTTTCCTTCCAGGCTGCTGGTTGCCCTCCTAGTCTGACAATTGCATGGAAAGTACACTCCCCGATTGGGTAGGTTGACACAAAGCCGTAACTTGTCCCGATGTGGATTGATTAATTGACAATTGGCTCACTGGTTTCACAACCAAATCCACAGGTTTGGTACTTGTACATCCCACAATGCCATCGGCATGTGGTTGAGGCTTAATCTTGGGATAGAAACTAGATCGTGAAGCATTAGGTATAATCTCATACAAAAGTTCAGATTGAGCATATATCAAATCCAACTCTTGTGCCCTAAAGATTGCTTGTTCCTCATTTTGGACTCTGGATGTAGAAACATCCTTCACGATGTAAGGTAACAACGACTTGAGGAACCACTCAAGGAGAGATTTCGATGGTATAAAGGATTTAATCAACCACTTCCATCTACGCCACTCTTGAATATGATCCAAGATATGTGTGGATTTGTTTTATCGAAATGTCGACAAGAGTTCAGTGCCAACCTCATAACGTACGGGTAGCTGAAAGTGATTGAGGAAAGTCATGGCAAGGTCATCAAATAAAATGTATGCCCCCTTGGTAACTCTATATACCATTTCGTTGTAGGCCCAGTGAGGGTGCGTTGAAATAGCCTCAAACGAATTGAATCCTCTTGTAAGGAATTGGAAGAACACCAAAGGTTAAAAGTAGTGGCATGCTCACTAGGATCTTCTCTAGCTTTACCCTTGAACTTGGGAATGTTTGAAGGAAGCTTGTTAGGGATGGCCGGCCAGGTCGGGTCATGAGACACCAGATCATTCATAAGTCTTGATAAGTTAGGTAAGTTCAATGTTGCGAGGAAGGGAGCCTAGGTTGAGCCAGTCTATGCCATGCTCCCTGATAATTCTGGTTCATGTAAGGTTGATTGCTATAAATACCATGGCCTTGGCCATAATAACCTCCTCACCTTTGACCCGTATAGGGCTACATGGAAGCACTGTGATGTGGAGTACCTTGATTATGCAGTGCTACGAATCCATAATTGGAAGAGTAAGCAGGTTGTTGATACTTGTACCCATAGGGTTGATAGTTCTATCCATACTGCGGTCCATAAGACTGTCCATGAGAAGCTCCATAAGGTGTCCCAAGAGATGCCCCATGAGAATGTCCATAGTTAGGGATATGGGGAAATCCTTGAGATGGACCATAAGATGATCCAGAAACAGGGATATGACCTCCCGACACAGCAGGAGGTACTTGACTCTGAGATAGTACCATGTGAGCAATCGCAGTACGAACATGGCTAGTAGTGATATTCCAGCCCGAAGGACCATGTGAATGAGGGGGAGGAAGGGTTGTCAAAAATGCATTCGAAGGAGTAGGGTTCAAGGACAAAGGGACATGCGAAGGAATGTAAGTGGTGTTCCCAATGGTCACTCATCTCAGTTATGGTATCCGCGTATGATTACTAACACTAGGTCTAGGACGGACATGTGAGGTTGCTTCCACCGCTGGGATGGAAGGTGCAATGTGACTAGTGCTCCCAAATCTCTCCGCATGGAAAGGAATAGGAGTGCCCCCAAGCGTAGTGCTAGGTTCAACTTCTGACTTGACATGATGTGCCAAATCAGGTGCAGGGATATCAGACATGCCATAACGAACATGACTAGTGCTTGTGGTTTAATAATGAGTCTTGTTGCCTGGTAACCAATACCGACAACTTGTGAATGAGGGATCATAACCAGATTGTGAAGGTATTTTCGGTGAAGGATCATATATGGGAGTAGGATCTTCCTCCCCAACCTCATGTGGTGGAGAGGACATCTCTGGAGTCTCATCCTCATTGATCTCCCATATTTTGTGAATCAAAGTGAGAAATAGTCCACCTGGACTGTCTGTTTCTCTCTCCCAAAGGAGGAAGAGACGTGGAAGGCGAAAGTCCTGCTAAATGACGAGAACAGCAAAGCGTCGTGCTCGAATCCACAATGAATCAAAAATATGAAAAGACTCAATCTATTTACGCAAACCATAGTAAAAGTAGCATGCACAGAGCACACACCTATAAAATGTAAAGCCAAACTGCAAGCAAACAAGGGTAGGATATGTGAGCTCCCGAATGAAGCAGATATGTCTCACCTAGGAGAGGCTTGAGACTCCCATACACAACAAGAGGAGGTTCGTAATCAATTATAGTGGCCCTTAGCTTCAACACATATAGTGACTGTGCGGTCTGACCCCTACTTGGCCAAGACACCTGCAGAATAACCTCTATGAAGTACCTCCTCGATAATGTAGGTAAGGCAACTAAGGTCACCTCAATATAATCAATGCTCAGGCGGACAGTCATAGGAGGAATTTACTATATGGGCAGGGTATCAAAGCCTGAAACTCTCAAAAGAGCCCCCAGATACAAATACAATCTTGGAAATATCTTCGGTGCTACTCAGTTACAACCAGGGGTCATGCCAATCATAACCACTCACATTGCCTCATGCTTAACTCAATTGTAAGAGGAGTATCCCAAGAACACTAATTATATAGAGGAATTTCACACTCTCACCTGGACAGACGCATAAATGTTTCATTTAGTGGTCTTGGATAATTTACCCACAATGAACTATTCCAAGACCCTAAAACCTAATCTTGTTGGTGCACCCTATAAAAGAAAAGAGTGTAATTCATTTTATTATGCATTTATTTTAATTGACTTATTACTCAAAGGGTAAATGGTTGTGCAACTAATGATGTTATGATGCAACAAGAAGTAAACTGCACACCTAACAATCAATGCAAATGCACTGTGTCAAATGAAGAATAGGGTATGCTACTACGTGAAGTGCAAAATTTTCCTTCAAATGAATATGCAATCATTCCTACATGAAAATATGACTAATACTCTCAAAGAAAACCTAATGTAAGTACCATGCAAATGCAAAATGAAAACAATGCATAATGATGCAAAAAGGAAATGTTTTGTATTTTTTGAATTAAATGAGATAAAATGCAAAAGTATGACTCTACAATCCCCAGACTCTGCAAGCACTACCAAAAAGCACCCAAGCAAAGCACCAAGGTAAAAGAGACCTAATGTACTAATCCCAAAACAAAAAATACAAAATGAAATGACAAGAACATTTTCAAAAATTTAAACTAAAAAGCATCTCTGGTAAAAAACATGGGTGTATAGAGACTCTAGAAGCATCGAAGAAGACTCAGCAATCATCCAAACTCACCCAGCAACACTTAATCTTCCCCAAAAAGGAAAAAATCAGATCATACGTGACTGTTTGTAGTAAATCTGGGTATATACGTGGCTATTCAAGGAAAACCCACATGTACACGCGATTGTGAGGGAAAAATCCATGTACAGGAAGAAAAAGAGATAAAAAAAGAAGGCAAACATAAAAGCTGAGACAAAATTTACTCCTATAAGACACTACTAGGAAAACATGCCTCTAGACCCAACTCAGAAACAGAGAAATCAGAGCAATTCAAGAACATTGAATGCTGACAAAACCCCCAAAGGAAATGACTAGGAACTTCCCAGTATGGTCGCCAATTCTGTTACGGAGAAAACTTCCTATGGCTTGGGGTGTACCACAATAGACAGAGTAATCGCAGAAATCAATCCCTTCCCAATATGCAAGAGAAATAAAACATCTAACACTAAAGGATCTCGAAACATACCTTATTCTGGATGGTTGATGTAGATCCCCGTTGAGCTTTTCCAATCCTGCTTGTGTTAACAATTTGCTTTCTCAACAATCAGCAAACAAGACAAGCATGCTATATAATGGTGTTAGACCTACTATAGCATATATAATCAATAATGTATAAGCAATTAAAAGAATCCATGGATTCAATATTCATTTAAATGCACATCATTGGACAAGAAAAGATATTTCTATTAATATAAATCAGAGATTACATGAATGACAACCTTTGTCGGCACGTCTGCAAACTGGAGAAACTGAGTCCTCCACCTGGGCCTCCACCACCTCAATCCTCCATCTCTCAATAGCAAGCTCACAAGCAAAGGCAAGCTTTGGAAGAAAACCAAGTGATCCAAGGGACAAAGGGATGCAGACTCAAGTATAAGCAAGCTACGACAACAATGGACTATAGTTTTCTTGCTCTTCAATTCCTCCTCTTCAATGTATCCAAAGGGTTCCTTATATAGTGCTTCAATGGGGTAATCGAAGGTCAAATCCGAGCGATTTCGAGGTGTATGGAAGGCCAGGAGACAAGTGACTCGGATCCACATCAAGGAAAACTCCAAAAATATTTGGTCTTTTGAACACATCCTGATGTACACGGGTTTAAGGGTTATATCCGCGTATATACGCAAGAAAGGGTTAAAAAGTTGCATATAGCCAATAACAGGTGTTTTTAGGGATGATCTTGGAAACATCAAAGGTACAAAAATAGTCCATGGGGTCCAAAGAGTCTACAGAGAGACAAGGAAGTCCATAAATGTGTGATCTACCATGTGTGGTAAAATCAGCTGTAACACCCACGAGAGCCATCGAACTAAAACTCTCACAAAACCCTTGGCCTCAAATCTTCGTAATGGCTATGCCTAATTCAAAGAAATGAATTGTAGTGAAAGGAAGTGGAAGAAAATATGTGCCTGTCAATTCATACATGCAGCAAAAAAATGAAATCGAACACCAGACGTACATGAAAAAATATGTCAAAACATAAGCCCATCAATCCATTCATGCATAAGACCGGTTGTTTAGGGAAACAAATAAGAGTGTAGTAAAAACATGCAAGCCACATGTCAGCAAAACACCCTAAAAAACAAGTGGGAAGAAGGATCCGCAATCCACAATATGAATGTGGAAAGGACCATTGTGGGAGCAACTTTGTAGAAGTTTGTTTTAAAAATGGAGAATTACAAACCCACAATTCGCAATCCGCAATTGCGAAAACAGAGTTCCTGAACTAGAATTGCGGAAACAAATTTTTGAAAATATCTATTGTGGAAATAGTCCTATGGAGAAGGAGATTGCGGAAAGGAGTTTGTTGACGGGTAATATGTAGAAACCGAGTTGTGAAAACTCAATTGTGGAAAGATTCTATTATGGAAATAATGAGGTTGTAGAAGCAAGTCTATGGAAAGATGTATTGTGGAAATATATTATGTGAGACAAAAGTTATGAAATCGAGAATGTAGTATCGCGTTGGTAAATTGATAAAGGACTTAAATCAACTGCAATAAAGGACACTAGAAAAAAATAAATAGAGCCGCGGAAACATATTTGTGGAAATATCTATTGCGCAAATAGTCTTGCGAAAAAGGATCTTCCAGAAAGGAGCTTGTTGAAGGGTAATATGTGGAAACCCAGTAGTGAAAACTCAATTACGGAAATATTCTAGTGTAGAAATAATGAGGTTGCGGAAGCAAGTCTGTGGAAAGATGTATTGTGGAAATATCAAGAATGCAAAATCATGTTGATAAATTTATAAAGTACTAAATTGAACTCTAATAAATGACACTAGAAGAAAATATGGGCTTTTCAATTGAGACATGGGCCAAAAAAACAAAATTGATCACCAAACGCGCATGAAAACAACTGTCAATACATAGGCCCAACAATCGAAAGGAGCTTGGTGAAGGGTAATATGCAGAAACAGATTTGCAGAAATATGTATTGCGGAAATATGTATTACGAAAAAGGAGATTGTGGAAAGGAGTTTGCTAGAGGTTAATATGCAGAAACCGAGTTGTGAAAACCAAATTGCGGAAAGATCTTGTTGCAGAAAGAATGAGGCTGCGGAAGCAAGTCTACGAAAAGCTGTATTATGGAAATATAGTCTACAGGACAGAAGTTATGAAATCGAGAATGCAGAAACAAGCCTGCAAAATCAAGACGGTGGAATCACGTTGCTAAATTGATAAAGGGCTAAACTGAATTGTAGTAAAGGACACTGGTAAAAAAGATGGACCTGTCAATTGAGACATGCGGCGAAAATAAGAAATTTATCACCAAACGTGATTGAAAACAACTGTAAGGACATAAACCCATCAATCCATTCATGCACCAAGTCGGCCATAACACAAAAGACACCTGTCGAACTGTTAATCGAGACATATTACAAAAATAAGAAATTGATCACCAAACATACATGAAAAAAAATGTAAGGACATAACCCCATCAATCCATTCATGCACAGGGTCGGTCGTAACACAGAAGCACCACAGAAGACACCTGTCGAACACCTATTGGCCCAACAGATGAGACACTTGTCGAAATTTAATTGGATGGAGAAACGAGGAATCTATTGAGACTTCCGTCTCCATTGTGTAATACCTTCAGCGTAAATATAACACCACCAGTTTCTGATTACTTCACCAGTTTCTGCATGCAAATTCTATGTGACTGTTAGTTAAAAGGTAACAAATACTTCATGTATCTGTATGCATCTCTTTGATAAATTCAAGACGATTTCAGCTTGTGTAGTCTATCTATCATTGTAGGTGGATTTGAATGATAATGGCAAATGAGTTTGGTTCTGAGAGGCCAATTCATGAATGCTTCTACTCTTATATTAAACTTGCCAATGTTCTTCTCCTTGCAATGGTGGCAGCATGGGGTTTCTTATTCCAATGAAGAAAATGGAAGCTACCCCCAGGGCCTTTTTAGCTGGCCATTATTGGAAACATTCACATGATGGGAGACCTGCCCATCATGCAAATCATTTAATTACTCTCTTAGAACATGGCAATATACTTATCAGTTTTGATTCTTCAAATTTGTTTAGCTTGTCCCTTGTTCAGTAATAATTAAAGCTCATCTATTTTTCATTTCTAAGTCTGAAATGAACCATGTTAAAAGTGTTTAGTCTTGACTCTCATAGTCTCTCTCCCAATTTTTCCATATTTTAAAAACAAATATATAAACTCTCCTATCATCTGTGATATCATAAGATGATAAAAAACGCTTTATGAAATTTATATTATATAAGCATATGTGGGATGAACTCTCATTTGAAGTGCCACTAAAAATAATATCTATATTATATAAGCATATGCCAAATGAACTCTCATTTGATGTGCCACCAAAAATTAAATTTGTTACCCAATCATCACCATATTAAATAATGGTTTTTATGTACTTTAATTCCATGCCAAAATGTTAAATGGAGAATTTTATTAAGAGTTTGGAGGAGTTTATTAGGAGTTACTCCATGCCAAAATGTTAAATGGGGGAATTTATTAAGAGTTCGAAGGAGTTTATTAGGAGTTGGAATGTTACAGGAATTGTATATTAGCTCAACTTTTTGCTGCCAAATGGAGTCAGACTAAACATTTTGCACATTAACTTGACTCCCAAAAGCTAGATGGAGTTCCACTCTCACATGGACTTTAGATTACCATGACACTAAGTGTAGTTATTACATAAATTCAAAGTGTTTATTAGGAGTTTAGAGGAGTTGATTAGAAGTTCCACTCTCACATGAATTGCACATTAGCTTGACTCCGAGTTTCATTGTCACAAGGACTACACAACTACCACAAAATGCAATTATCACCTGAGTTATTTTTTATTTTTAAATTTTGAAGGACGACCACAAAAGCAATCTTCATTATCTCATTCTTTTTTAATCTAGGAAAAACATAAATAATATTCTACCAAAATTTTTTAAAATATAAAAACCTATAAACTTAACCAAGACTATTCTTAATAAATATATATCTTATATAAATAATAAAATTAAAACACCAACTGCCAAATATATATCTTATAAGAATAAGAGAATTAAAATGCCAACTGCCAAAGGAATTTGGGAAGGGGATTTGGTGTTATACAAATAACAGAATTAAAATGCCAACTGCCAAAGAAATTTGAGGGGGGATTTGGTGTAAAAGTTGGCACTTTAAAAATGATTTGAAAATGTATGAAAAAATTAAAAAATATTTCAACCTCTCTCATCTGACTGCATGCATGTTTATTTTAATATCTATTTCACAATGAGTATCAGTTTTTAGAAGAGGTAAGGTATGTATATGGATAGTGTAATTACATTGATGAAAGCTATATTTTAGCTTAAAAATATAATTTTTTAAAATCCTTTCATTATGAGTACGATTTATCAAAAGTAAATATAGCTATGTAGACTTTTAAGATTTTTTTTTCCACAAACAAGTAGTCTCGTAATAAAAGTTATATATATATATATAATAATGAGAATGACACATGAAGTTATTGTGACATTGTTCTTTAAATTTAAATTTGGACTTTTCTATGGTTCACGGGTTGAGCATAATATTGTATTATGGCATGGCCGACACGACAGATGCAACTCAATACATCACTTCAGGCAAAGCTTGAGATGGAGCCTGGAGGTTATGTCTTCTTTTTAAGTTTCAACAATAGTTTGAGTGATAGAGACAGGGCGAGGAACTGGTATTCTATTTATTGGCTCGATTAGTTTTTGATAATATGTACGTTCTATTATTGACTGTGCGAAATCTGGCTTTGATATAAGATTTGATTTCATTGAAAAAATAGTAGGTAATCTTAGCCTTTGGTTGGGTGCATTTTTTCCGTAGTATTTCATGGGAGTGCTTTATATATGGGACAGATTTTCTTTTGGAAAGGGAGCTTGTCAAATGGGCACCGTAAAATGAAAAATCCAATGAGACTTATTTGACAGGCTCCCTTTTTGAAAAAAAATCTGTCCAGTAAATAAAGATTGTTGTATCCTACGTATGTCCAAGCTTCTTATCACCCGACAACCAACAATGGTGATAAGTAAGAATCAAAATCATAATTGTTATTAATTACATCATTTCGATGAATCCAAATCATAATTATTACTACATCATTTCGATGTCTAGTCAACAACATCCCAACCCAATTATTAAGATCTAAGTCATTGTCCTAAGCATAAAACAATTAATCTTTATTAAGATCTAAGTCATTGTTTTAATAATATTTATTTTATAGAGTGAAAGTATGGTGTAATAAGTTCATATCCTCTTGCAGATTGCCTGTCTAAAAAAACACTTTTTTTGGCTCCAGGATCGGGAAGTTACACTGAATTTATTGAAGGTCTGTTGGCCTCTCATGATAGTTTTATGCTCTTTTGAGCCCGGTGCTGGAGCATGTACTCCTTCTTTTCATGCACCCATTTTGATTGTTTTGGAGCAGGCTCTTTTAGATTGTTGTTATGCACTCTTTTGTTCACGGTAGATATGGTTTAGAGTGACAACTTTTACTGATGGGAATCTGTATTGCTGGATATGTACTTGTCCCCCTTTTTATTTGTTGAGTTGTGACTCATTCTTGATGGAACATAAGTATGTTACTTTCTGATCCACTCTCTTGATTGTAACCCACTTATTGGGATGGCACATCAGATGCCCTTTGATTCTCTAATGAATATCAAGGACAGGCTTTTTTCTTCTGAAAAAAAAAAGTCCATATCCTTTTACTCTACTTCAAAAATTGAAATCCACAACAATACCATTCAATCAAAATTGAAATTGAACTATAAATGTGCATTACCTCATAACCTCGTAGATATATATAGAAATCGTGGATCCAAATAGATAGGTTTGAACTTATGGTTTGCAATTGGTTTCATAATATATTGTTTTGTCCCATTGTCTAGCTTCTTTTTGTCCTTTTCATTTCTCTATATAAACTTGAAGATAGATAATCAAGTCCTCCATGGAAATATAGGCCTAAGGACCATAAGGGGAAGTCTTTCACCAAATTGTAGTTGCTAAGATATTCTATTGATACATAATCATTATAAAGATAATTATTTATTTTTATTTTTATTAAGGATAATCAATTTGGATTTTGGTGACTCAAGTTACTATTTATAATATATATAAATTGTAGTGGGAATTTTAGCATTGTTGTCACAAATCTATAAAATCTATAATAATTTTTTTGTTATTTTATTATTTATTTTATTTTTGTTGTACCATGTAACTATTAGTCGTAACACTTTTATATACATTGTCACATATATTATATGCATGTGATTTTAATTTGATGTGTTTAATGTTTGTATGACAGGTTAGACCCTTCATTGGCGTTGTATTCAAGTCGCGACGACTGGGTCACAATCTTGGAAAGGTGATGTTTTTAGTCTTTTAAGTTTTTTATTAATGATTGGTTTGTGTAGGACCTAAGACTAAAACTAAGGCTTAGTCCTAGCTACCCTTAAAGGTTCACCCTTGTTGTTAAACCCACCCCTCATAAGACATGTTTTGAAAAGGGGGTTTTATATGAATAATTAATGGCTTGTTTAAGTGTTAACTATGTTGGAAAGCTTGTAATAGCACATGCATTGGACTAAGATTGGATTAAGTGTTTAAAACTATGTTCATAACCTTTAAAAGGACTTAATCCAAGGATATGGTTTGATGGCCCTACCCACGGGCTTTACACATTGTGGGATGATATTTTATGAAGTTGGCATGTACAAAAAATAATGGGGAGGCACAAGGGTTAGCGCACAACGTTTAATGGTTTGTAATAAATTTTAACCCTTGGTACTGGCTGTGAGTTGACAACGCAACTAGGCGCATTTAATGTCAAGGCTTGTTCACATGCAATGTGGTCAATGGTTGATCTTTACCCTCCACTTATCACAATCTGGATTACGAGTTCTTGTAGGGTTTTAGTGTGGATTTATGATGTCATGATGGTTTAGTCGCATTCATTTGGTCTGTATATTTTTCCTATGGAAGAAAACTCAACCACTCCATGGCTGCGTTGGACCAGTCTTTCCCTTGGCTCTTTACGGTCTGTTAATCAATACTTTTCTTCGTTCTATACATAGAGTTTTCTCTCAGTTGGATTTATGGAAATGTGGCTGCCATTACAACGTCGAACTTCTTGGTTATTCAAGGGGTTATGAAGGGAATCCAGCCGCCTTCTTAGTGTTTTGCAAATGCTTTTCAGCCTGCCTACTTTTTAACTAGGTAAGGAAGAAATTTCTTTTATTACCTTTTGTTAAAAGGATTATTAAAGGTTTCAAAATAATTACCGAGTTTTAACTTACATTCTTCTATTATTGTGCATACAGAGGAGGAGAAAGGGAATCCAGGAGGATCTAACCCTTGGCCCTCTACATGATTTCATAAGGTAAGTTCTCTCATCGATCTACATAGATAAGAAATTCATTCAAAGTTTATTAAATTCAGTTTTTATTTTAACACTATCAATTTGTTGACATGTGGAAGACAAAGATTGCAAAGGTTTTGGACTGTCCTGCTTCACCCTCACGAAACTACTCGAAAATGAAGGAAAGGATATAGTCATATGTCTTTTAATCTTTCCAATGATTTGGGTTTACAATCATGTTTTTGTTTTAACATTCTTTAACTGTAAATGCAGTTTGTTAGTATGGGCCGGTCGAGAGCGGCGACAAGGTAACCTCTTCTCAAGCCTGGAGTTCTTCTGTAATCAAAGGTGAGGAATTTTATCCAACTATAATAAAAATAGGGAGAATACATAAATAAAGTTTTGTCAAAAGCATTAACGCCACTTAGTTTTTTTATGCATGTAACTACGAGTGTGGTTTTGTCTTGGACTCAACAAATTGGATCCTCCAACAGTCATACAATAAGACTCTTGTAGATTTAGGGTGAAACTGGTTTCCCACTGGTTCGTAGTCAAAGGAAGGATAAAGCTTTCACGACCGCTACGAAGATAAGTTTTGTTTTCTTTAAAAAAAACCTTAGGGGTTTGTACTTGGATGCATTAGTAATAGTGTGAGTTTTACAGCCTCTCACACTCGAATGTGTTTGATTCTCAAACGTATTTGGATGTACATTATGTTTTTAGTTCTAGACTATGGATGCCATGTATTGGATTATGACCACAATAATGTTGACAGTTGGAAATATTTATTAAGATTTGGTATATGATTTTGGTTTTGATTATCCTTTTGAAGCTCAAAGCTCAATAAAAGATTGTAACTTACTCTTAGATGTTTATGATTCGATTGTGGACTTAACTCTTTAATATAATAATTTATCCTTGGGTATGGATACCCCAAAATAGAGACTGTGCATTTGTAATCAACTATGTTAATTAATTCGTGTTAATGAAATTTGTACATTTGTAAAACTTTACTGTTGGTTTAATGTTGATAGAAAACACAGATCTACTATCTTCATAACTAGTTCTTTATTCTATCAAATAAACCTATAGGTTTATATTCTGTGTATCTATAAATACTTGGTTTGATTGACTGCGATTCTTTCGTTTAGTTCCTTGTGGGTTTGGTTTAAATAATTAGATTTGATCTAAATGGGTATGAACACCCAAAAAGAAACATAAGTTGTAATACTTGATTATATTCTTTAACTTATCATTGGGATTTGTCGATTTGCTAGTTTATTTGGTTTCTCAGACTTGGTAATATTTATGGTAAATTAGGTTTAGATTTATAAGCTCGGTGACCATTCCCTATATTTTGTTAAATAAATTGTTGGATTAATTGTGATTCCTTCTTTAAATATTTTATTAGCTAAGATATTGAGATATGGTTGTAACTAGTATGATCCCTCAAAACAATAATTAAGTTAAAAGAAGATATCAACTTAAAAAAATTCCCGGAACATAGATAAAATCTATGTGGATAACTTCGGTTCCTAGGGATATGTGATTAGTTAAATATGAATTAGATCTATTGATTACTTTGATATACATTTAAAACAATATGTATATATATTTAAAGTATATAAAATATCTATGATTCATTTTCATTCCATAAATAATTAACAATTTATACTAAAACATAATATGGTAATAGGTAAAAAGGTTAGGAACAAATGCATAGTATAATCCTTAGTTAAAAAAATGCATTTGAAATTAAAATCTACATACAAACTATAATTATCAATAATAAACAGTTAATAATTTAACTATAATTATCAATAATAAACAGTTAATAATTTATTAAGGAACCTATCACCACCGTCGGGAAAACATAACTGAAGCTATCGTTCCTCAAAACCAACTCCTAGAGCATCCAAATATTACTTGTTGCAGAACCCCCAAGCCTGTTTTTTGAACCACAACGACAAAATACAATCAATGCGCCATCTCTTTGCATCAACAGATCAATTCCCCATCCATCGACAACCTCCTTTTTTCTTAATGGACATACTATTTTATAGTATTTTCCCTATGATTTGGTCATTTATCATGCCTCCTTCTCTTTAGCACTCCGCAAAGAGTCTTGACCTGATTTTGGGGAAGATGCTTCCTGCATCACTTGAGTTCTCACTCAACAACTTTCACCACTTATATTTCCCCTTGTGGGTCAGCAAACACTCTTTTAACGACTACTTCAGTTCGGATTCCTCTCAATATTTTAATTATTAAATAAAAATAATCCATTACATTCATTTTGGCTTTCTTGTCAAAATATTAAAAATAAATAAATACTCCAAGTAATAATAAATTACAAATTATTTGGTGTATTACATACACCTCCCGTTAAAGGAACATCGTCCTCGATGTTATTATTTCTCTGTCTTTTGTAATACACCAAGAATTAATAATTTATTATTAATTTTGGTGAAAAATACTTTAACTACTATTTTTATTGCTTTATTATTTTTGGCAGAAAGTCAAAAATAAAACATTTTGTAATAAATCATTTTATTTAATAAAATATGTTAAAGGGGGGACAAAAGAGGATATAGTTATTAAAGAGTGTTTGTTGACCCACAAGAGGTTAACACAAGTGCTTGAATCCACTAAGTGAGAACTCAAGATGCAGGATGCATCATCCCCAAAAATCAAGTCACAACACCTAGTTTTTTTTCCAAAGAAAAAAATCGTAAATATTTTATTCACTTTCAGCAAATGGCCCTCAAAGTCCATTATACAAAATCCAACTATGAAGTTGTCATTACATAACAATATTTGCCTCAGGAGGAGCACAAAAACCTTTACCATATCCATAACTGATCCAACTGTAAAGTTGTCCTTACATACAAAATATCCTCAAAAAGAAATCAAAATGCCATGCAATCAAATCAGTCTGATCTTAGCAGACTTTTTTCATCATTCCTGATCATTCAGGTCAGATCAACTGTGAATCATAGTGATCACAAGCAAAATAACCAGAGCAAAACAAGTTGGCTAAAGTAGTCTCATGAATGAATGATAATTCATAAGCTGAGCAAAAATCAACGGCTAATAAATTGTCCATTTCCAGACCATCCAAAGTAATAAAGTTCATATCCATTTCAACACCATATAAAAAGAGGCCAAACAGCCCGCTTGTCAAGATCTTAAATATGTTGCTTGAAGTCACCAAAATTATGCAAAAAAATGCATAATATATCAGCCAATGCATCATGTCTCAAGGGTGGAACAGAATCAAATAATCCAGGATTGCCCAAGCAATAATATCTCCAAAAAAATAACCAGCAAAGTATTCAAACGAATCTGTCAGATAAGAACAATAAGCATGTACCAAAATCAAGAAAAATACAGTCCTACAAACTGAATAATCAGCCAGCCCGCAGAAACATATTAGAAAAACTGAAAAGTTTCTATAATTTTTGCCCCTCTCTGTTCACAAGTACTCCAAAAACCTTCAAGTAAGCTGCCACCTGCTTTAGCCAAAGTATCTGCTTTGAAGTTTATTTCCCTATAAATGTGTTTGAAAGACACATAATCAAGACTATCAGCTAAATAGTGAACATCTTGAAGAATCGTGGCTAGTTCAAGATTTAGTAATCGATACTTACCAGATGCCCGATTTATAACTAACTGGGAATCCCCAAAAACTTGAATTTTATCCAAATTATGCTTCCGAGTCAGCCTAAGGAGAAGCTTAAGTGCACATAATTCTGAAAAATTATTGGTGCCCAAACCTAAAACTGCTTTGAAAGTAACATAATGCCTGTCAGATATGAACAAAATACCTCCAGCCCCACAAATCATTGGATCCCCCGCTACAGATCCATCAAAATAACCCCATGCATAAGTTTGATCAATTTCTTCCACAAAAATTGATCTGATAGAGACCACAGATAAGGTCTGTGGTAAATTATTCAACATACCCAAGCTATAGCTTGATACATGTGCATGAGATGAGTCAAGATCCTCAAAGCAAGATCTGTTTCTTGCTTTCCATATGAACCAGAGTACAATGATAGGTAAGGATTTGATAAGTCCCACATCTGATAAAAAACACCAGTTTTTAAAACAAGCAGACAGGGAATCACCATTCCATAGATTATTAAGTTTCAGATGATCCTCAATAATTGACCAAATAGATTGAGTAAAAGGGAAATCTACTGCAATATAAAAATTGGATTCACTATTTTCTTTGCATAAATAGCATCTTCCAGGACCTTCTCTACCTCTCATGCAAAGAACATCCCAAGTCAATGCTTTAACAGAAAGAAGAAACCAACTGAAAATTTTTATTTTTAGGGGACACTTCAACTTCCATATGACCTTCCACCACCAGACCGATTCCACTTCTCTATTAATAAGTTCAGCATATCCCACTTTAGGAGAATACTTGCCTGTTTTTGATAAATTCCAAATAAGACAATCATCTGCAGTAGAAAGTCTAACATGGATGGACTTGAGAATGGAAATATATACATTCCAAGCAGCAATCTCAAGAGGTTCAATAAAACCCATAGAATCTGCAGATAACCATTCTTGAGACATCAAAACAGATATACCAGGAATTCCAATATCAGAAAGAAATTGAAAACCATCCAAATGTAATCTTTCTATCATAGGAAAAGGAAGAGCATGTCTCCATTTACATCCCGCCCACGGATCTAAACCAATACGAATAGCATTTCCAGAACCAATCTTCCAGACCAGAAAATTTCCAATGAGATCAAAAGCCCAAAGAACAGCTTTCCAACAGATAGAGATGTTCTTTTTCTTTTTAACAGTAGATCTTATCCAGTCCATAATAGTCATTGGATAAATATATTTCTGTATTGCTATCCTAACCCATAAACCCGAACCATGAATGATATCCTGGACCTTTTTTGCTGCAAGTGCCTTGGCAAGTAAATTAGGAACTTTAAGTCCCCAACAACCCATAGATTTAGGCATAGCAAGAAACTTCCATGATATCCAGGGTAAACCAGAAGAGTTATGTTTACCTGCCCAAAGGGAGTTAAAACAAAGCTTTCTGATTTTGTCTATGACACCCATAGGTACACAAAAATGCATCCAATAGACTGGAATGGCCTCTAAAACAGCTTTAATCAATATCAGCTTTCCTTCTTTGGAAAACCAATGGAAGCTCCAATTCTGAATCCTTTGTTCAACTTTAATAATCAACCAATCCCAATCCCTAATAAGATAACTACAAGGTTTAAGATGAAACCCAAGGTACTTCATACCATTTTCAATTCTATCAACAGGAAAACTGAAGATATTCTATAATGTAATAACTTCAGAATATTCCAAACAGGAGTAGTATAAAGAAGATTTATTAACGTTTATTTGCATCCCAGATGCCTTACAAAAAGCAGTAAAATCTCATAGAGAGTAGAGAGAGATAGTTCAGAACCATCATTAACCATGACGATGTCATCCACAAAGAGAACATGAGTTAATATTGTTTCGTTACCAAAAGATAAACCATGATAAGTCTCATGCAATGTAGCATGAATAATAGCCCTCCCAAGGCCTTCAACCACAATAAGAAACAGAAGTGGTGCCAAAGGACACCCCTGTCTGAGTCCCCTACCAGATTTAAAAAAATTAGTAGCAAGATCATTGATGAGCAAAGAGAAAGAGACAAATGAAAGACTGCTCATAACCCATGCAATAAAGTTTCTTGTCAAACCCATTTTTGCAAGAATAACCTAAAGATAAACCCAGCTGACTCGATCATAGGCTTTAGATAGATCAACCTTAATCATAACAGCTTTTACGAATTTAACATGCATAGAATGCATACCTTCCTGAATGACACCTACAACATCGTGTATCTGCCTTCCCGGCAAAAATCCAAACTATTCACCAGAAATACATCTACTCAAAACCTTTCTGATTCTGATCGAGATAATCTTACCAATAATTTTGTATACAAAGTTACACAGAGATATAGGCCTAAAATCCTCAAAAGATAAAGGACTATCAATCTTAGGAATAAGAGCTAGAAAAGTAGAGTTAAAAACACTTGGGATCTTGCCACTTATCCGGGACGATTCAATGACTCTTAAGAGGTCTTCACCTAAAACATCAAATAGACATCTATACACCTCAATAGGAATACCATCCGGTCCAGGACTCTTATCATTTTTGCTAATGGGTAAAATATGACTGATATCTTTAAGAGTAATAGCCTGCATAAGCTCGGCATTTTCATCCTCAGAAACAGAACTTGGGAAATGACCAGCACTATGAACAATTTCTGGGAGATGGAGATCAACTTCTTCTTTAAAAAGGCTTTCAAAATGCTGAATCCTAGCCTCAGCTATAGCCTCAGATCCTTCCACAAGATTTCCAGAATCATCATATAGTTTCCATATAGAATTGCGGCATTTCCTATGAGCAGCAAATTTGTGAAAGAAAGGAGTATTATCATCACCACACCTCAACCATAACGCCCTACTTTTCTGGTGAGCCTCCTTTTCCCAGAAAAGTAGAATAGCACTCTTGCGAGATTCAATCTCAATCAATAAATCTTTATCAACCACTGATGAAATACCAGAAATATGTCTATCATGAAATCTTTTCAGCTCAAATTCAATATCAACCAAATCTTTAATGTTCTGAGATTTTTTTATTCAGTGACCACTTAGTAGCAATTACTTTAATTCATTTAAGATTCTCACTAAATTGTGCAGCAGGAGATAAAGTAGACCGAACATCAAAGAGAACCCAAGAATCTTTTAAGGCTTCAACCAAATCAATATGATCCAGCCATCCTGCATTAAACTTGAAAGGACTATGGGCCTTAGGAGTCTGAGAAGAAATTTGCTGAAAGATAGGTTGACGATCAGATATACCTCCACACCCAATCCATTGTTTAAGAAGGAAATCACAATCTAGGAAATCAGCCGAAACTAACACACGATCCAATCTTTTACAAATACCCTCAGATCCAACTCTACGATTACTCCAAGATGGAATAGCTACGAAAGGGTTAATGTAAACAATCCCCATACTATCCAACAGATTGTGGAAAAAATTAGTTAATGGATCTACTTGAGCATTAACCCCCCAGATTTCAAAAAGTCCCGGATGAAAAATTTAGATCGCCTCCAAAAACTAAATAAGGAATCCTGAAATAGTCCGACTTGATCAAGTTATTCCAGAAAGTTTCCCTATCCTGATAGGGCGCATAAAGATTAACAAAGGATATTTCCTTTTGTAAATCATATGAAAATAAGACAGCACACAACCCTGCTTTCATAGCCCATGCATTATGAAAAAGAATATTACAAGACTTCCATCCCAAAATAAGTCCACCCGATCTGCCCATAGCATCCACCGAGATGAACTGCCATCCATGAATCAAAAGTTCCAAATCTTGAACCAACACACACCCCTCAATCATCGTTTATTGAATAAAAATAACATCAACTGCATGTTGATCGATAAGTCTCTTAACTGCTAGTTTCTTGGGAAGACTAGCCAAACCCC
This sequence comes from Pseudotsuga menziesii, assembly GCA_001517045.1. Classification (NCBI taxonomy): domain Eukaryota; kingdom Viridiplantae; phylum Streptophyta; class Pinopsida; order Pinales; family Pinaceae; genus Pseudotsuga; species Pseudotsuga menziesii. The sequence goes on along the minus strand of LPNX010209782.1, from coordinate 32,691 downwards.
TGACATTTAAGGACATAAGGATCATATAGAAACCTTGTTAAGGGAATTTTCTCTAAGCGCCCCAACACCTCTCTTTACAAGATGTAATACATTTTCATCCCCAATTAGATCCTGATCTACTACATGATTCCCATGTTTATCCTTTACAGGCCGAGTAGTCTCCTGAACAGATTTAGAACACGATCGAAGATTATACCCCTTGCTAACAATTGCCTTACAAGGAGATACAAAACCCAGATCCTTCAAAGACCAATTTGGAACAGAAGGAGATAAGGCCTCAGTAGAAAGGTTAAGAACTGGAGTGTTATCAAGAACATCCATAGAATTAGAAATACTTAACTGTTTAAGATTGGCTAATGATTCAAAATCATGAGAAACTGAATGTATATCCAAATTCTCATCCACAGACAATCCATCCTTTGCCGCAGACTGAGTCCCATCTTTTTTGACTCTCCAAACTTTGGAAGAAGAATGTTTATTAAAAGGAAGAGAGCAATCATTAGCCAGATGTCCAAACCCATGACATCTAAAGCATCTAAAAGGGATTCCCAAATAATCCAGTGGCTGAAAGAAATCACTATTACCCTTTTTAATGACCAGCTCCGCAGGTAAACCTAGGCGAAAGTCTAACAGGACGAGAACTCGGCCTATGTAGCAAACTCTAGAATTTAAATAAGTAAAATCAATTTCCAAATGGGTTCCCAAAGTATTCCCAACAAGTCTGAAAAAATCAGTAGACCGGAATTCAAAAGGTAAATTTGGGAGTTTGACCCAAATAGGAACTTGGTCATACCTTTCCTTCCGCGGATCAAATAAGGGAGTCCACCTCTTGATAAGTAGGCCAGCATTGTCCCATTTCCAAACTCCGGCTAGGATCCCATCAGCCTCATCCACTGAAGAAAATTTAAAAGCTATCCAACCCCTTGGAAGAATATAAATATCAGGACAAATGCTAATAATCTCATTCCAAGTCTTTACAACCCACCCATGCAGAGATTCAGCATTATAATTACGCATTCCAAACCTCCCAACCAAGGTCAAAGCATTGGTGAGAACTATATCATTTAAAAGCACGTCTTCCCCCAGAGTCATTAAAACTGGGTTTATCTTCTTAATGGACTTAGGCATCCTCTTCTTAGACTTAGATAATCCCTTGCTAACAGAAAATATAGGGGCATGCACATGTTCAATATCAGATTCTTTAGACTTGATAGATTCATGATTCGCATCAGACAATGGAGTAAATCCCAAATCTGCATTCAAGCCTTTACTAACCTTTTGAACCATCCCAGCTTCCTGAGGACTAACCGATAAATGCTTGTCAACCTGATAACCAGAAAATTTATGGATATGATCACAAGCACCCTTTTCACTGTTCATCATACCCAAAGAATCCTAATGGAGACCTAATCTCAAAGAAGAAGGCAATATCCCATCCAAATTACTAATCACATTCGACTGTAGATCTGTTGAGACTTGCCCGTGGCACTTCATGCAAGTGGAGACCTGAACAATTTCCAAACAGTCCTCGAGCTGAGGACCACAACACGTGAAATCCCTATCTCCCATAACCTTTCCAGGAGAATAAACCACAGAAACACATTTATCCTCACCCAAACCCAACCGGGAAACATACATATGACCCACGGGGGATGAAACAATAGGATAAGGAAATAAAGGATTCAAATGAGGCAGAGATCGTCCACCTATATTTTCACCATCCAGAATGCCCTCAGGAGAAATTACATTATCCAAAGTATCATCCAGGCAAAGGACAGAACCCAAATATCCTAGTTTAAAAGGCAAATAGGTCGTAGAGACCCGATTCTCCACTCCAATATCCTGTTTAGTAACGATCAAACGCCCTGGCGGAGTACGAGCCAGGGATTTCGTCGCTCGAAGCGACATTAAGAACAAAACGAGCTGAAACCCCAACCCAGAAAGACCAAAAATAAACAATACAGCACCAGAGGACTGGATAAACACCTCCTCTAAGGACAGGGATCAATAAACAAGTATACACTCCCGGCCGGAAACCCCTATAATCGCAGCACAAACAAAGCGAGGAAAATCGCTAATGCCACAGATAAAGTATAATATCAGACAAACAAACCAATCACCACATAACCAATGATCAATACTCAGGAAAACGAGGCATCCACAACATTGATGAAAGGCTTCATACAATACTAAGCACGATCCAAAATCATTCAATATTTCCAGTCAACCACAGCATTGATGAAAGGATTCATACAATATTCAGCAAAACCAAGGATCAATACTCAGCAAAACCAATGATCAGTACTCAGCAGAACGAGGCATCCACAGCATTGATCAATACTCAGCAAAACCAATGATCATACTCATCCATAGCATTGATGAAAGGCTTCATACAATACACAGCAAAACCAATGATCAATATTTTGAGTCATCCACAGCATTGATGAAAGGCTTCATACAATACTCAACAAAACCAATGATACAATACTCAGCATAACCAATGATCAATACTCAGCACCAATGATCAATAATCAGCAAAACGAGGCATCCACAACAAAACCAATGATCAATACTCATCAAAAAGAGGCATCCATAGCATTGATGAAAGGCTTCATACAATACTAAGCACGATCCAAAAATGTTCAATATTTCGAATCGTAGAAAAGGCACACAGAACAACATTCACTACTATCAAAAAATCATCTCAAACGGCCAAGAAAACACCAGAACACCATTCACCGAAACAATATTTCCAAGCTTTATACCTCACTCCCTAGAGCTAGAACAACTCTCTAGTAGTTGAAACATAAAGCGAAGAATACTGAAAAAAAATACCGAAACATACCTGCAAAAATCGCATTGAAGCCACAATGTAGGTTCATCCGAACCCTGCCAATGTCACAATGCAAATTCATCCGATAACCCTGCCAATGCCGAATAAACCTCCAAATAAACCTGCGCCTCAATAATCTAAACTCATCCTCCAAACTACACACAGCCGCCAAATTCGGCTCTGTCCAAACAATTATCAGGCACACTCCAAATTTGGCTCTATCCAAACAATTATTAGGCACAGTCCAAACTACACACAGCCACCAAAAAAATCATCCAGCTTTGATTCTCGACCAAAATCACCTTCAGCAAGAATCCCACTAGAAGGAAATCGATACAAGAGAACACCTAAAACCAACCAAAGCCAGATAACCAGGAGAAAAAACCCAGCATACCCTGGTTCAGCACCCCCGCAATACGACCAACTGACTCCGAAAACACCGAAAGCATCCAAGACACCAGTAATTCCCCAGAAAAAACCGAAGGATTATACAAGACCCCAATAAAGCATTGAAAAACCAAAAAAATCCAAATTCCAGAAACNGAAAACACCGAAAGCATCCAAGACACCAGTAATTCCCCAGAAAAAACCGAAGGATTATACAAGACCCCAATAAAGCATTGAAAAACCAAAAAAATCCAAATCCCAGAACCCCGCCAGCGAAAGCAGTTCCAAAATGGAAGTATGGCCAACCAATACTACACAGATAATCTGAAAAACCCCCAGCACCAAGACAGGATAATCTCCAGATCGGGATTCACGCAGCATTCCAGCACGGCAAGAATTCCCTCGTCACAGCAAACAAATGTGAAAAAACAAAACCCACTAACTTGGAGTGTGTATTCAAAACCCTTAAAACGCCTTGCACACCGAAACACGACCAGAAACCAACATCACACTAGAGCAAAAACCAGAAACCTCGCTTCTGCAGACCAGATTAACAAAATGGGAAGACATTCGAATAACATACCATTGACGTCGATACCCAGAAAAAACGTGGTGAATCCATAGCTCAAATGATTTAATGTCTTCGGACAGTACACTAAAGTGCAATTAAGTCCACACCAGCACAAAATCAAATCGAATCATGGGCAATAAACCACTGCAAATTGGAACTATCGAGAAATACCAAACAAACGGTCAAGAAAAGGTCCAAAAAAACCAAAGAACGACCAAGATTCAACCATTAATCTCTAGCCAAGCTTCCAAACTCCGGTTCACCGGAAAAACGCTCCAAGTTTCCACAACACCTAGTTGAATGCTAAGGAGAAGGAGGCTCATAAATGAAAAAGTCTTAGGAAAAATACTATATATTAGTATGTCCATGAGTAGCAGGAGGCTAGCATTGGAAAAGGATTGAATCTGAGAATGCAAGAGATGGCACATTGAAGGATTTTTCTCTTATGGTTTAGCGAACAGGATTGGGGGTTGTGGAGTAAGTAACTTGGCTTCTCTAGGAGTTGGTTGGGAGGAACAACTTCTCCACTTTTGTTTTCCCAGCATTGGTACCAATTTCATAGTCTATGTTTTAAAATGATTGTAGAATTTTTTTATTCTAGATCTGAAATGGTTAATGTAGGAACTAGTATGTATCAGTTAGTTTTATTATGTTATGATTAAATGTTTAGTACAATTTAATAAATTCTATGATCTTATGTCTATACTTAAATTCATAATTCTGGTTTTTATTTGGAGATCGAATTCTACACATAAATGGATATGAATCATCTATTTCCAGTTTGTATCGTATATTTCCAATTTGTATCATCTATTTCCAAAATATTCCTATATGATCGATTTAGTAATGCATCATTGCACTCATTTATATTAATTTCCTAGTCTGTAATTTCAAAATTGAATATAGATAGGATCCCTAATCATGTTATTATTAGTCTATTTTACTTCAGATTTAAACAAAGTAAGAAGACTATATATATATATACCTACCTACCTTCCTAATCTTTAAAATATCTATATTATACACACACACACACACACACAAACATGCAGATTGTCACCTTATATAGAATTACTTTAGAATGCAAACACAAGAATTTGTTAAGGTATGGAATAGATCGGTTACAGAGTAAACCTACTCGACGATTACAATATGAGAAATATAAACAATCTTACACAGAAATATCTAATCAAAGGTCTAAACTAATAATCCATTTACATAATAATAACCATAATAAAATCATAAACTGGCCCTTATGGACCTACAGATATTTACTTTCATTTTGGATCGAGGATTCGTATGTAAATTAAAGAACTATATAGATCTATAGTAATCAAATTAGAAATGAAATGTTTAAGTAAAAAAACTAGTTACTTTTGGGTAGATCCTAAGAGCTCGAGTCAAGAACCTTTAGCTATCCTTATCATTAAAAGCGTAATCACTTAAACAATCCTATTCAGATTCACATGAGCAAATCATATCTGATTGAATATCCTAATAAAAAAATATACTATCCATGAATTAAATCAAGAATCAAATATATTCATAGTTCCATCCTACATGCTAGTCATTACAGCTGCGAAAACAAGATTTCATTTCCCCAAGGATTGGAGTTAAAGCCATCATTAATGGCAATCGATCCTTTATCAAAATAAAAAATCCTATCTATTGTACAAGAATTCGTAGACCCTATGGGTCATTTACTTAAATCAGCAAAACAAAGTAAAGATAGGGTCGTAAGTCCATATCATGGTCACCGTTGTCTACGCAAAAGCAAAAAACTTAGTATATCATACAAACACTTCCATTGTTTTCACTAAACAAATGTAGTAGTATAACATCAAATAAATTACTATATTCATGGCTGTAAGACCATCGATGATGTGAACCTTTTTTTTAAAATAAACAATATACAAATAAATAAATAAAGCAAAACGATTATTGGAATCACACAACCAAAGGTCATACATCATTATTAATAATCAAAACGTATATTAAGAAGTAGTTGTAAGATTGGCACTAATGGATTTCATGCTCTCTAAATACAAGCATTAAAATAGTAATATAATGAGAGTAAGAACATTCAAATTTAACCAAGACCCTTTCAAGTTTATATTAAAAACATTATAGAACTTCTAATTTACAGTGCCATAGCAATGGTTGCAAATCCAGTGCAATGAAAACCCTAGAAAGGTTTTACAAAACACATGTAATGAAAATCAAGGACTTATCTTAATAAACAATGATGGCTACCATTCGTAACCTCACAAATCCTACCCAGTGTGACCTACAATCACAGTATGGTTTGGTCAGTATGTTGCTAAAAAATTTAAACAAAAAGACAAGATTTTAACTAAGGGATGAGCCAGGCTTACTTGGGCGTTTGGAAACGCGAGCCTAGGAGGAGGTGACCCTGTCACCTCCCTCTCTAGTGACTTTAACCTGTAAAAGTTCTTTACAGTCAGAAACTAATAAAAATTGGTAAAATAACTTAAATGGGGCAAAAGCGTGGGTTAACCTTACCTTGGCATTTTGTAGAGAGGGCCAGGGGTCAGCTCTTCCGGAGCACCCTTATCCCTCCTCTGCTTGTAAACAAAAATGAATAAACTCAGTTATTGCTAATGTTAAATCATTACAAAGTAAAATACAGTGGTTAAAATTCAGTTAAAAACCCTTACCTGTTAACGTATAGTTTGAATGGAAAAGTCGTGACAAGCAACGTCATGGAACCAACTCTATATTACAGTCTGCAAAAGGAATCGAGAAGCCCGATAATCACCTCGGGGAAGATACAAACAACATGCTATTAGCACTCACATAAACTATGAAGAAAGACCCTTACGCCACCTTAACTCATAAACTGAGCAAAGATCTCCGGCTCTTCTCGACCACACAAAAGACCCAACAACCCATACATTTCCACAGTAAATAGAGAAGAGCTCTTTGTCTCTTGCCATACACTCACAAAGATTAAAAAAAAAAAACTGTACATTTCCACCACAAACAGAGCAGTGTTCAGCTCTTCCTTCCCGCACCAAACCAAGCAGGAAAAATGAGGCTTTAGACAAATTTCCAAGCACATTAAACTGTGTCCAAACCCTAGTTCCAATATGAATAGATGGACGATGGAGAGTGTAGCCCCGTATCAACATGGGAGACCTGGTTGTGTTGTCAACTCACAGCCAAGTCATGCTTTAAATTCCAAAGTCAACCAAGGAAAAAGTATCATAACTCTCGGAAAGTAATCATAAATGGAAATCATTGCAATCAAAATCTTACAATATAACCCGTTTACCAAGAACCTTCACATCGTATGAACCAAGGCATGTAATGCCTAATGTTTTATTATGCCAAGAACCTTTAATACATTGCAGCCATGGCATAAAACACTTATGCCAAACCATATTATATGGAAATCAAGGTATGAACCAAATATGTCTAGAACATAACCATCGTGGGTCATATGGTAAGGCATCACATAATCGCAAACCACATGTGTTTTCTTAAGTTGAAGAAATTTATTCAAAACCCTTGCAACTTTATTATATTGATGAAGGATCATCATGTCATTGTACCATATGCCTTACAAAACCCTAATCAATTACACTTAAAGGAGGTCACCACACATGATAGTTTAGACTATGGCAAGGCATAAAGCCTTCCAGGTTTTCAATTAACCAACTTATTACATCATGGTTGTGGTCAATACTATGAATAGTCTCCCCGAGCCTTAAGCAAGCAAAGCCCTTATAAAAAGTAGTAAAAATTAAAAACAAGAAAACAAAGAAGATCACATGCATGGGAAAGGCTGAAAGTTTTGAAGGGAACTAACAACTGCGACAATCAACAGAACCTGTCATAACAAACAAGATCACTATATTAAAACTTACAGATGAAAATCACGAGTAAGTACAGTAAATAATGCATGTATTTTTTTTTTTTACAATTTGTAGGTGTGTTACATAATGGTATCAGAGCACGAGCACGGTTACAACACTAGGCTTGAATCGAATCAACACTTACACTGATAAAGAAACTAGGAAAACTAATTTTTACTTTATTTTTGGTTTAAATTCTCTTACAAAACAAAAGGAGAAGGATAATTGTATTTTGCAAGAAAACATGACAGATGCAGAGATTTCCGTAGAAGAAGAACGACACCATGGAAATCCTTTAAATAATGAATATGGAAGTTTAAGGGATGGGAAAATTTGGGTTGATTTAAATGATAGTCAAGATAATAAATATGTACTATGCAGAAATGTGAAAGAACTTAGGTCAGAGCTAAGAAATGTTAAAGAAGATAATGAACGAATTCTAAAACCTAAAGAATAATTAAATGCTATTCTATTAGCTAAGATACATAATGATGAAAAATAAAAAAATAAAGAATTTGAATACGACCTACCTAAAAATGCACCTTACAAACATAAGGGAAGGAAGATGGAATTTTTCGTCCATGAACTTGAAACTTTCAATGAAGAATCATTTAAACATCACTCAGGAAAAAAATATGAGTCAAGCGAAAGTAGGGAGTGTAACAAAAAGAAAAATACATTTCGACCCTATGAGGAAATATCTAGGGAGTTTAATAAGATTAAACCACCAATGTTTAATGGGGAAATTAAGAAAGGCGTAGATGCAGAAGCCTGGTTGTTAGTAATGAAAAAGTATTTCCAAATATACAACTATTTTGACGAATTAAAAGCTAAAATTAATATGTATGGAAAGGAACATATATGGTGGCAGGATATAAAGAAGGTTAAGGGAATAAAAGAAAGATATGTAACTCGAAAAACCTTTATTTTTTTTTAAAAGAAAATACTTATCAGAACAATACTACGAATAGAAGGACAAAGAATTTTATGAGTTAAGGCTAGGAGCCATGACTACGAAAGAACTCTACAGTAAGTTTCTGAGCCTACTTCATTATGTATTTTACATAATTGATGAAAAACCTAAAACCCAACATTTTCTCAGGTGTCTTCCTATCATGTTCAAAGAACATATAGAGTATGATAATCCAAAGACGCTAGAGGAAGCGATGAAAAAGGAAAACTTCTATTACGACCAAAACAAAAATAAAAGGGAAAATGTACCAACTTGGAAGAATAAAAGGAAAAATAATTTTGATCCAATAAATAAATAGAATAAATTCCACAAAAACACATCAAATAACTATAGGTGCTCTCAGGGTAATAAATACAAATTTTTTTAAACCACATAATTCTGCAGTAAAATAACCTTCTACTATTTTTAACAAGAACTTGGCACAAAAAGAAACCTTAAAATGTTGGGAGTGTGGCAGGCCACATTACTTTAAAGACTTACCAGTAAGAAAGAATAATTTTAATGTTTATTCCATCTAGGAAGCAGTTAGATTTGGAGACATGGCAATGAGCATGGCCAGAATTTGTGCTACGTTGAAAAAACAGAAAGCAGATCATTAGACTTCCATGGTTGAAATCGAAGTTATGATATAAACAATCAACCTATTTCCATTGTAATTGATCCAGGTGCAATTCTGAGCTATATATCACCTAGAATAGTTGAATTATGCAAATTAGTACCATAAAAGTTAGATAAGTCGTGATTGGTACAATTATCCATCGATACTAAGCGTAAATTCACTAGTCTTGTTAAGAATTTTAAATTGATGATTAATGATTTCATTATGCATGATGATTTGAATATTCTTCCTTTAGTTTCCTATGATCTATTAGTAGGAATGGATTGGCTAGAAAAACAAAAAGTAATATTAAATTGTTTTGACAGAACCTTTACATGTACAGATTATAATGGAAACACTGTAAAAGTAAAAGGGATCCCTAGGAAGGTTACAATCAGAGAAATCTCCGCATTACAAATGAAAAGATCACTAAGAAAAATATGTAAAGTGTTTGTTGTATATATAATGAATGATAATGAAAATGACAATAAACTTAAAATAGGAGACATACTGGTCTTGAAGGAGTTTGAAGACATCTTTCCGGAAGAAGTCCACGGACTTCCTTTGAAATGAGACATTGAATTCACAATCGATCTAATACCTGAAGTGGTACCATCATTGAAATATCCTTACCAAATGAACATAATAGAACTTACAGAGATCTATATAAAAAATGCTTATATTCGACCCAAAAAATGCATATATATAAAATCTCAGTCAAGAAAAAAAATATCTCTCTCTCCAATGTAGAACTACTAGGTTAACCAAAAATATGAGAGATATGGATCATCTTTACCATTTAATCAAATATTCCTAAAATAAGCCAAGAATCAAGTAAGTTTCCCATTCTTAAGTAGCTCAGTATTAGAATTGGGTTGGCTTCATCTCCTCAAGGACGCCCTATCTTATACCAACAAAAAACTAATTGTATGCAATCAATATAGTTATGCCCACTTTGAGATCATTGGCTTATTATAGGACTGGAGTGTTCTTGGTGAAAAATGAAAGAGGTGGAGTGGTCAGTCCCCGTTTGACGCCATGGCTATTATATTATCATCCTACAAGCAAAATAACAAATAAAATAAAATAATTTGGAATTCAGTCTTCATGAGAGAAAGGTCATCCCTAAAATTCTTATCACAGAGAGTAAAAAAATACATATCAAACAAATTCAACAATGGAATATGCAAATACCTCAATGTTCTGAACCCGAATTGGCTCTTCCATTATAGGCCACTCTTCATGTATCAATAGAAAAGTTGTTTGACCTTCAAATTCTTAACACAAAGAATAAGAAAATAAAATCTCAAACCATTGCAAGAGTGAAATGCTTAAATGCATAAATAGAATGTCACTATAATGCACAACCTTTCTTCTTTAAGCATATCAATATAAAAATACATGCATATTTGAGTCGGCCTTCTAATACCCTAAGGAAGATGATAAGTCTCAAGAGTATGTTCTCCATTATAATCATCCCAAAAAGGATGTCGCATCCCAAGAGAGAGACTTTGTAACAACTTCTTCCCTCGAAATAAAAAAATAACTCACTGTAATGAAGAGTTGCTCCCTCCTCAAGAAAAAGGGATTAATTACATACTAAACTCCACATGGTGATGTGTTACCTCTCTTCATGAATGCACCATTTCTGTGAAGAGGTCCCGACTCCTTTTTTGTGGAGAGAAACCTAACTATATTCATAATTAAGTTAACATTACTTAATATATTACTACTCCACCATAAGTAGTGTGCCTCATGGAATGGAATTAATTCCAAGTCATTTAAAAGTATTTTTATAACTTTACGATGTATATAAACATATCATTTATTATGAATGTTTCTGTCACAGCCACAATAATTCATCCACTTTTTCATGTGGTCTTATTAAGCGTGTGGTCTAATTAAGCATGCCGAGAATAAGACCAACTCGGACGCACTGCAACAAACTATGCCTAACCTGTAGAAAAATTTCCTTAAAATTGTATCATTTTAACACTTTACTTATTAACTGTTTTTACCCACACTTAACCAATTTTCATTACACATTACAATCAAGTAAAAATGCACACAATGTTAGGGTGGGGTTTCCAAACCGAGAAAACCCGTTAACTTGTATTATATGAACAGTTTACAAAAATGGAGTTTCCACAAACCGATAGAGCTCTAGGTTTGTGCTCAACTAGATGACACACATCTGTTACAAAAATGCACCAAGTTGAGCTAACCCCTCTATGGGAGTCTATCTCTCAAGACTATCGAACTTCACTAACCCTTGTAGCTACCATCAACTTCCTTCTGGACTGAACTCATCTGGTAGCACCAGTTTTCCATACTGGAACTTTTCCACAACCAACTATGTTTTATGAGGAAATCCTGTCTTAGCGACTTCACTGTGTTTTAGCTTGGAAACCTCCACAACTCACATGCCTTAACAACTTGTCACTTGTTTTCCAACTTGGATTAGATGTCCTTCTTCCATTTGAGCGTCATGCCTTTCTAGTGTCAAGTGGGAAGGTGCTTCTCCAAGGTGGGAGCGCTACCTTCCTTAGCGTGCACGTCAACTTCCTTAGCCAGCGCGCTTCTCCTCACCGATGGTCCTCTTCCTTCCATGATCTGCGTGCTTCGATTGCCGATGGCATCGTTCTTGGGCATCGGGTGCTCCTCCTAGGGCGTCTTCCTTCATCACACTTTAAGTCTAGGCGTTGTCATGTAGGGGTGCGCCTTCAAGTGGTGCTTGGTCAAACAAACCCCCAACCAAGCGTTCCCATGATTGTGTCTCCTATGCAACCAAGGTGGTTTTTGGGTGCATTCCATCGGATGGGTATCCTTCTCATGGTGTCGTTCCTCTATGCTCCGTTAAGGTACTCTTGTTCAATCAACATGCGTTCAGATCAAGAATGTTTCCAACCGATGATGTGGCAAGGTATCGTGCACTTGGGATTTCCAAGCTCCAAGGGGTGAGCATAGGATTCTTTTGTGGGAGTGCATCCTTTCTAGGACCACACACTCCTCAAGTGTTTTATCACTTGGTCAAGGCACCACTTTCCATGTTTTTTGACTGAACCATCTTTCCCAAATGGGCTCCCAAGCCAGCCTCTTGGGCATGAAGAAGGTGTCTCCTAGTGCATCGTTGTAATAACCTCCCCCACCAAATTACTTTCCATCCTTGGTAAGGTGTCTAAAATGATCCATGCTTCCAAATTATGTTGTTGCTAACCAGACCAAACATTTTATGCTAAGTCCCCTTTGCTTGTGTGTTACTATTCTAGTACACCAGTTTTAATTCACTCCATCTTCACTGTCCAGGTGATCAATTCGTCCATCGAGCCTCTGTCAGTCTCTGTCTCTTAGTCCTCTCTACATAAGTTCCCCACTCAATGACTTCTCTATTGTTTGAACAAATCCTGCATGCTTCATCCAAAGTTAGCGTTTTCACTTTTTCTGGTGCTATCTCTATTACTCGTGGTCTCTATCCTAGTGTGGTTTTATTTACACCTGCATGGCTTCATTCCTACTCAACGTGATCTACCTTCACTGGGCTGTGTAATTCTTTATTTGCAGCGTGATGGTGTGTATAACTGTACTTCAAATTTGATTGAAGAACTGAGGTCTGTTTACTTCTACTTGAACTCTCTGTCAAGGTACACAAATTTTTTACCCAGATTGACTTGTCCCTTCAGTGACAAGATCAAACTTAAAAGTATCTGAGTATAATGTTGATTCAAATAATGGTTATGGTTCTTTAGTAACATTATCTTCTATTTTTTTGTACATGGCATTTGTTGAAACATCTCAATAATCAACTTTAATGCAGTGACCAACAGAGCATTAAAAAATTTTAATGTAGTGATCAGTAGAGTATTAAAGTTGAAAGAGATGAAAATTATGTTTAATTAATTGCGACAAATTACGAAATTCGGAGGAGGTTCTAAAACTCTTTCTAGGATATGCTGAATCTCTAGATGGATTTACTTATTATCCGTAGAACAAAAATTCCATATAGAGACAAAATTCTTACCTTATTTTTAGAGTATGCCATGATACTCAGAGTCTCCTCGCTCGACACTTCCTTATGCAGTATCAATCCCATAGGAGAGTGCACTTTTTTTTACTTTTCAACCACTTCACTTGGGTAGTTGTTTCCTTTTTCCTTAGCCGGAACTTACAGCCCCTGGCCAAGTTGATATCTTAATTAAGCAGTGATTCCAAAGGTATCCTTTTGCATGGAATTTTACACATCTAAGCAGAAACCTCCATAAACCCAATCCTTGAATCAAAACAGAATCCCTTCTTACTATTTCAATTTCCATCCCTAATATCCACTTAAACTAGAACCCCTTTCCACAACATGTCTTGTAATATAATAAATATTACCACTTGAGAATGTCTTTGCTCCAATATTCCAATGGTAACCCTAGTAATAAACCTTGAGATGTTGTAAATTCAAAGGCTCCATCCTAAGTAATGACCAAGTTTCCAATAAAAAATAAATAAACTAAAAAAGCCGGTAGCCAATCATTGATTACCAATACTTTTAATACAATTAAAAGTTCATTATTTAGATAACAAATGATAAATAGATATATTTATATTAAATTAATGATATAAATAGAATTATATTTATTAATTTTAATATATTTGTTTTCATATCAATTGTATTTCCCGAAAACTCGAGAGGTCAGCCATCAACTATCACACTAACTATCACATTAATATGATTGTGCGATAGCACACATTATGCACTTGTAGCAAAGTGGAGCCAACCCATTGGTGGTTAGTATTGAATTTCTATTGCTATTTTTTTTTTTAAATATCACGTTTATGTGCATCACTTATTTATTTATATTTTATCGAGATGGTATTGATAAATACACCATCAACTAACCATTTTTTTTAAGTATCACGTTTATGTGTATCACTTATTTCTTATGGATTTATTTTTAGTCGAGATGTTATTGATGAATACAACATCAATTCACCAAAATCTAATCTTTTCTTTCACGTTTATGTCTATCACTTATTTTTTATAGATTTATTTTTGATCGTGATAGTATTGATAAATACAATATCAATTAAACAAAATCTTTTCTTTTCTTTGAAAGTATCTCCTTATGTCTATCACTTATTTTTTATAGATTTATTTTTAATCGAGATGGTATTGATAAATACAAAATCAGTTAACCAAAATCGTATATGATGCAATATGTCTGTTAAACATGGATTTGAAGAATCTTCAGATCCCAAAAAAAGTTTTGAATGATCTTAAATCCATCTAGAGGACAAAATTTGCATAAAAAAAGAAATGGTCTATTATCAACCCAACAATATTGAATCAACCTTTAATGACAGTTATGGGGAATAGCTTTATAGGGAAAGATAACTCAGCCATGCTTGGAATATAGTAATAACCAAAGGACCAACACTCACCTATTTAAAAAAAAAATACATGACATTAGTGGACGACTCTGGGTAACACAAGATTTCAGGTCCCACTCCATTGTAATGGTGTAACAACCGAAAGAAAACTTCTCATAATAGATGTATAAATTTCCTAGTGACTCTCAAGTATCTTGTGATTTAAGGAATCGATCCAATTCTATCAAAACGAGGAATGATTATGCTCATTCCTTAAGCAATGAAGCAATGTGAATCCTAGAATATGATCGAATTTCAATCACATGAGAACTCAGAATAGAAGAGGATGGCATTTTCATTTATTTCTATAAGAGGAGAGGCGCTTCGGAAGAATGGAGAATGAGAACCCAGAATAGAATAGGATGGCATTTTCATTTATTATGTTGAAGAGTGTAATGTCACCCAATAGTTAGTTAATGAATTAGGTCAAGGTATTATTGTCATTTGTATTTTCTATTTAAATAGCTCTTAATAATGAGAAGGTATCTAATCTACCCATTGTGCTTTTCGTGCTTCATTCTATTCTTTCACATATGGTATCAGAGCTTACGGCGTTCATAGAGTGGAAAGCACTTTAAGTCAAAAACCATTTGAAAGCAGCTTGCACAGGGGGCTTGCCTAAGGAGCTACAACACTCTATTTTTATTTTTCAGATCTGATTTTTGTACGGCACTCTATTTTTATTTTTCAGATCTGATTTTTGTGTTTTTTTTTTTTTTTACCCTAACCCTAAAAAAACTTGGAAGATTTTGTTTTAATTTTTTTTTCTCCCATATCTAACCTTGGCCCTGGGATCATTGGTATCTCCCACGGATCTCCATTCCAGGCTCACCAGATCGCTCAGTGATCTCTTGGACATATCTCCATTGCAGGCTCATTTCCAGATCTTCCTTCAATGGAGGCTTAAAAAAAACGTGGAGATAGAAGAGGCAGATTGCTACCCATAAAACCTATGGCGTGTCTCGAATAGCCCCCTTTGCCATAGTTGATCTCTTGATTTCAAAGAAAGAGGATTTGTTGGCAGTGGGAGAAGACCCCTGTGGGAGGAAAGCAAAAGCACCGGCTTCCTTGCATACTGCGCATTGGTGAAGGAACCACCCCACCCAATTTATTCAGATCAAAAACAGTTTTGTAAGTGACTTCCACGGGCGTTACCTAAAGAGGCCACCGCTTATTTCCCTTCTTGTGAAGAAGAGAAGAGAAAGGCGATGCCACCGCTTTGCTGGCATAAGCGGTGAACAGTGCCCATTGCCTTTGCACGAGGAGGGGTGTTGTTTTTTTATTATTAAAAAAAAGGGGGGGATTTTTTTTAAGCCGATGTGGAGATGAACTTGCAATGGAGATCTATCAAAGAGATCAGTGAGCGATCTGGTAAGCCTCGAATGGAGATTAAATAAAAAAAATAAAAAAAAGCAAGGGAAAAAAAAAATATATATATATATATATATATATATATATATAGATAGATAGATAGATAGATAGATAGATAGATAGATAGATATTAGTCATATCATATGGCCAATTCGAGCTCTTTGAAGCCTATCTCTGAACCTGTTCTCACTGGACCTAACTATGAATTTTGGTTTATCAAAATGAAGACATTTCTGCAACTCAACAAATGTTGGGATATGGTGGAAACCGAATTCAAAGAACCTGAAGCTGTTGCTCTGGCCGCAATGAATAATGCCCAGAAGAATGCTTTCGAAGCTCACCGAGACCGAAATCTCACAGCCACCTACATGATCCAAAGTTTCATTGAAGAGTCCATTTTCCCACGAATCTTAGGTGCTACCTGCGAACATCAAGCTTGCAATCTGCTTACATCGGCCTACAAGGGAACCGATCGCATTAAAACAGTAAGAGTGCAAACCCTACGCCTTCAATTTGAAAGTTTGAAGATGAAAGAGTCAGAAACTGTGGATCAGTTCATGACTAGTGTTTCGGGTATTGTGACCCAATTCCAAACCTATGTTGAACCGCTAGAACAAAAAATTGTTGTTCAAAATATTCTTCGGTGTCTCACCAAGAAGTTTGCAATGGTAGTAACTGCCATAGAAGAAGCAAAAGATATGTCTAAGTTCACCCTAGAAGAGTTGACTGTATCTCTTCCATCTCATGAAGCACGATTCGCTCAAGAAGAATAATCATTGACCAATGCATTCAGCACCTAGGATTCCCTCAACAAAGGTTGAGGCAGAGGAGGACAAGGTAGAGGAAGAAGAGGTCGATGGTCTCGATCTACAAAATATAGAACCATTCACAGTCATCAAAACTCAGAGAATTCAGAACACTCTCACAACTCTCAAGGTCAGAGGGGAAGAGGCAAGAGATGGACCAATAAGTCCAATGTTCAGTGTAACTACTACAAGAAGTATGGGCACTATGAACGAGAATGCAGAAAGAAGCAAGCAGACTAGAACAATAACGAGAACAATATTAGAGCCAATGTCTCCAAAAAATAAGAAGGCTCCTCAGAGGTGATGTTTCTATCTTATCAAGCAACTGAAGAACACTGCAGGTCAGATCTATGGCTACTAGATAGCAGTTGTAGCAATCACATGACAGGTAACAAGTCACTATTCTCTAGTTTGGATTCCTCTGTTGTCACGAATATCAATATAGGAGATGACTCTCTGGTTCGAACAAAAGGAAAAGGTATTATTCGTGTACTTACTAAGAAAAATGAAAAAATGTCCATTCATGAGGTGTTCTATGTACCTCATTTGACTATAAATTTGATCAGTATAGGCCAATTACTTTAGAATAAATATGATGTTAGGTTTCATGATACATATTGTGCTATCTATCGTTAGAGGTGATGTTTCTGTCTTATCAAGAAATTGAACAACACTGCAGCTTAGATCTATGGCTACTCGATAGCGGTTGCAGCAATCACATGATAGGTAACAAGTCACTATTCTCTAGTCTAGATTCCTTTGTTGTCACGAATATCAAGATAACGTGGTGAGTTTAAAACATGATAAGATGGTTTCAAAAATGGTTCACATTATTTATTCCAGATGTGGTTTAAAGGGGAAGAATGGATTCCCTCAACAAAAGTAAAACAGGTAATTATATACACGAAGAATGATGAATTTTAGTGCATATAATCTCGTTATTCTCTCTAATATATTCTAACACTCTGACTCACTAATTGTCTAAACACATATCTACAGACCACCATTTTTTATGTTAGAAAAATGAAAACAAAAAAACTCCTATTTGGAGGAGATACCTACATAAATCTTGTTGGTTGTGGAGCCCGATCTTCCAGAGATATTATTGAGAAGCTGTGTTTGTACTCGAGGTTTACTGTACACTCGTCCCAGCCGGGGATGCAAGGTTCTGGGGGGGCATCCCCCCAAACGGGGGTCAAGGGGGTAGTGGGGGTTTGGGAGCAGTGCCCCTGAGAAAGGGGGTTCAGGGGTGAAGCCCTCGAAGGAAATTTTTGGGATATGTGTTGGCCAAAAATTTTGCGGACCCATGGTATTGGGTACCCTGTAGTGTTTTCCAATCGTATTTACCCTATAAAAGAACATGACAATCGCGCTCTAGTAGCTGTTGTGGCCAAGAACATGAGAAGTTGTTGATGCATAGAAGAAGGATTGCTACTGAGAAATATGCATGTATGTCAATGGAGGGATTGGCTGGAAGAGGGAGATCCTAAAAAGTATGGATCTGATGTCGATCATGCGTAAGAAACCCTTGACTATAGACGTGGAAGTGGTGACAAGAGGCAAGGCTAGGCATACACGTGTGTTGGTATAGGTAGTTGGGGTAGTTGCTGGTACAGCATGGAGCTGTCGCCAGAGTCAGAACTATAAGCGTCCGAGAGAAGAAACATGTGGACATGCAGGAACCAGATCAACTAAAATGTGCACGGACAAGCATGGCAATAATGCAATAAGGACAAGCAAGAAAGCGAGCTTGTAAAGTGAGAAGATGAAGCAACAGATGGTGATGGTGTAGTCATCATGAGACACATAAAAAAAAATGTAATGGATCAGTTTGCATGTAAATGGGAATATGGCTGTAAGACCTGGTAAGGCATGCATACCCCTGGTAACTCACCGGTAAAGTCAGGAGATAGACTTAGGTGATAGGGGGTGTATGTGAGATTCCTTGGTAAAACTTTGAGGGGAGTTGGTGATTGCTCCAATTCAAGTTTAAAGGGGGGATTGTTAGGGTTAACCTTGACTCGAGATTGAGTCAAAGGTGGTTTAGGTCTAACACATGGTTTGTTGTATCCCATGGTATTGCACGTGATTAAGCCTTTATAAGGCTTGAGGAGGCTCCATCGTAAAGTGTCCTAGAGGTGAGAGGTGGATAGCTCACTTGGCCTGGATGGCTGGTTTTGTCCATGCAATGAAGATCTTCGTTGGTGCTGGTTTTCCCTGCATGGGGTTTCCACGCTATATTGTGTGTCATCTTGAATTGTTTCTTGCAATGTTTATTTTCTCACATATTGTTATATTTTATTTCTCTTTTAAACCTAACAGGGGTTATATATATATATATATGTCCAATTATTCACTTATGGTCTTTTGGTACTTCCATAGTTCATTACATGCAATAATCTCAAAGCACTGTCAATTACAACAACATATTTAACAACGCTTTATCACTTGCATAAATCAATTTCTTTATCCCAGATATGACATATACACAACTAATCATTCGCAAAATGCTACAGTTACCATACTCAAGTATTTCAATTGAAATTTTCAAAATTGCTAACAGAGTGTATTATCGTCATATCGATTTATCTAAGCTATATTTTGCTATAAATGTGTTTGTTTTAATCAAATAAAAAATCTTGCTAACCTTTCGCAATAATCAATAAATCATATTGATTCTAGATGTTACATTTTTCCAAATTTATCATTTGATTTCAACCACCTTATTGATTCCCATTCAATGGTGTTTTCTTGCAGCCATGTGTACCTGCACTCCTTACTCATAATTTCTTGCCATAAATGATTGCATCATAATCTCATAAGGAAACTATAAAACATAATATCAAATTGCTATTTTGAATGCTTATCAACTTTCAATATAACAAAATTTTCTTTTATTTAATTTCAATGCATGCATTACTTTCTCAACAACTTAGTTGTAAATTATTTTCACTAACTTATACCTTAAACAAAATCCATACCTTGCTTATATAAGCTTGAATTGACATTACCAAATAACATTATCCTTGCTTAAGTATGGAAAAGTTTATTGTTAACAAGTGTACCTGTACATTACACTAACAACTTTTGCAAGATTAGTTTACATCAAATTCTGTTGTCAATGTGATTTTAAGCAAGACATAAAAATATATATATATCAACAAGTGTATTCTCTGATGCATTTACACACCAAAGTTATACAAAAGGCACAACCTAGATGCAACAATTTGTATCGCTATGCACTATCCCTATGCATTTACCATACGTAAACTTGCATATAATCAAAAGCCGCTTTCTCAGTATACTAATCATAACTTTTACCTTACTTATTGTAAGCTTGAATTCCTATTAAATTATTAAGCTATTTGCTAGGTTAACTATACCATATATCCATTAATCATTTATTGTAAATGAAGTGACTATGTTCCAAACTCTTCCAACGTAGTCTCAAGAATTTATACATAAACTAGCATTTGAGTAAACATGATGCATGTAAAAGAGCATAAACATATCTTTGCATGGGTATCCAAATTAAATTTATTATTAACATGACAATGCATTCATTTCCTTATTACAAACCTTTACAATCTAATGAAATCAAACATGTCACATTGTTGACCGTCAAACAAAACTTCATTATTCTTGCATGTATTTTTGCATTTAAGTTATACAACTAGTTTCATATCTTCAAGCTTGTGACTCGAGAGGAACTTATAGTTCGTATACTTGGATGATCCTATCATTAAAACATCATTATTTCTATTGCATGAATGCCTATAAGAAAACATAAAATCTCATATTTAAATCACAATGTTCTCAACATACATGTATGAAGATGATTCCATTAGGTCCGAATGTTGTAAACCTGCTTTGATACCATTTGTAACAAATCTATGTTCCAATTTTACAATTTTCTGGGAAATGTAAACATACCCAATTTAAAATGTAATCTTTGCAAAACAACGTTTGTTCTATATATGTAACTTCTAATTGAATGCAACCAAATTGTAAATATTTCCTCTTAGTTCAAATAAACATTCTTTGTGTTTTCAAGAACTATAATTCTCTAGCCTCAAATGATAATTTTAAAACTTTTGTACTTGCTTCATCATCTACACATGAGAAACTATAATAAGAAACTCTACATTAATTCAACACCATATTAATGTTCAACATTTTCCTTAAAAGAACATATTACTAAGTATAGCGGTATAAGATAAACTTCCTAGATAAGTTTTCACACACATTAAATTAAATGTATATTCATTGTGAGAGAATATCTCATGAACTTATTGAACATTCAACCAGACATAACCGTACATTTTTTGGCCATCAATCATTATCTATAACACAATACTAATACTTTTGTTTCTCATTTCACATTGACATTTGTAAAAGTCTTAATATCTATAACATGTTCCATAGCCATTCATTATGTATAAATAGGAAAATGAGCCTTTTTTTAGCACTACACATTTGATACAAAAAAATAAAGCACAAAACAACAAGAGAAACAACAATGGACGTGGTTCAGCCAAACCTTGGAGATAAATCCACTAAAATTTGTTAATGTTTTTATTAATTATCCAACATAAAGGATGGCAATTCCACATCGTGTCTTCTCTTATTTAATTTCTTTTACACATAGTCTCTTCCAAAAATACCACTTTCATGTTATTTTAGAATTTAACACAAGGCCTTAATTTTAAGCATAGGATTTACCATCTAAATTAATTAAGAATATTCTCACCTTAACTACCCAAATTATAATTACATAAAATTACAAATATAAACTTCAATATTTCAATCACCTTAACCTTAGAGTTTTGACGAAGTTCAACCTTTAATGATCATGGTGTCGAGGACCATATGAGAATCATATAATTATCTCTCTATTTATTATTAGTCTCTTAACTCTACTCTTGTACATTATTTACTTTTAACTCAAATAAGCCTTACTTTGATATTTGTTTACATACTTTGATATTTGTTTATTATTTTCTCCTCTTGGTAATAGATTTTTGATATTTGTTTACATACTTCAAAATAAGAGAATTAACTGAAACATAACATACCTATTTAGCACACAACACAATAGCGCATTCCTTTCATCCATTCTAGGAGTGTTATCAGTGTATCCAATCAATCACTTCTCTCTTCAATAGGTATTGTTTATGGAGTAAACTTTCTACCCAACGATTTGCACCGATCGAACGACCTGGCTCGTGGTTGTCCGATCAGTGCAAATGGTCAGGTAGAAAGTTTACTTTATTAGTTATCTTTTGTTACATTCCATAATAATGAGACTTTTAAGCCAAAAGTCTACATCCTTTGTTATAAAAATTCTTTTTAATATTCCTTTTTATAAAGTTCTAATTGTTTATTAAAATCATTATTTTATCTAAAAATAATTATGTATCTAAATATATATTTATATATATATATATATATATATAAAGAGTTATTAATAATGGTTATATTATAATGCCATGATCCATTCAAATGGATTAGGATCACCATATATATAGACAATGTTATTAATAATGGTGATATTATGATGCCATGATCCATTCAAATGGATTAGGATTACCATATATCTTATCGGTATTCTTTATTATATAATAGTTCATTCTCTTACCTTTTAATTTAAGGTGTCTATGCCATAGTCATTGAGAAGTTTAGCTTTTTTTTTATTTAAAAATATTTTTAGCTAAATTTCCCTTAGCACACTTGATAAAATAAGACTTAATAATTTCTTGCATAACTTACTTAAGGTAATATAATAATCCTTACACTACTTTTACTAGGGATGTTACAAAATTTATTTTTATAATTTTTAATTTATTTTGTAAATTTAATTATAAAAATATGTATTATTGCGTTTTAAAATAATAATAATAAAGTATTTGGATTATACAAATAGAAAAAGGTGGTTCACCATTTGTTAGAGGTTGATTCCACTAGGAAATATGCCACCACCTAATATTCCAACACGAGAATCAAAGTATGGTAAGAACACAATCCACACATTTATTACAAAGGGACTCAACAAGAGCAAGCATGTCTGTTATAGTTGATTTTACCACACTTGGGTAGATCATGTCTTTATGGAATTTCTTGTCCCTATGCAGACTCTTTCGACCCCTTTTGCTCAAAATAAGCTTTGATGTTCCAAGAAATACCTTTAAAAATCTCTAATTATTGTTATACACTGGTCAAAAGCTTTCATCCCACGTATACATGCAGCTTGTCCCAATATGACCTGTGTACATCAAGAATGTGCCCGAAAGGAAAATAGTTTGGATTTTTCCTTAATGAGTTGCACATAACTTGACTATTGGCCTTCTGTATGCCTGGAAACGCTCCGACTCAACCCTTCACTTCCTATTGAAGGGATAAATATTGAGCCTCTTGGATACTTTAGAGGAGGAGAACTTATGAGAGAAAGGAAACTATAGTGGATTTGTGCCCCGTTCATACATGCTTGAGTCTGCATCCCATTTTCCTTTTGAGCAGCCATTGATTCTCTTCCCAAGCTTGCCATTGTATTGTGAGATTTCCATTGATTTGGAGGATTGATGTGGTGGAGGCATAGGTGGAGGAATTGGTCTCTCAATTTCGATGAGGTGTCGACAGAGTTTGTCACTTGTATCTCTGTTTATAATTAATAGAAATATCAATTTATTGTCCATTTTATGTGTGTAACTATGAATGTTCTGTATCCATGGATGTAGTTGCTTCAATTTATACATACTGATTTTATATATGCTATAGTAGGCCTACCACTAAACATATATCATTCTTTTCTATTTCATTGTTGTTGACAATGGAATGTAGGTGCAAGTGTTGTTGAAAAACTCCACGGGGATCTACTACAATCGTATAGAGTAAGGTATGCCTTCTATCTCCTACTGTTAGTTATTTTTATCTATATTGCATATAGAATTGGGTTTATTTCTGGTGTTATACAGTTTATTGTGGTCCATCACAAGCCATAGAAATTTATCTCTGTAACAGAATTGGCGACTCTGCTAGGGAATTTCCTTTTTGGTGGGGTTGTGGGTGCACTTTTTCACTCTATTTTCTCTCTGTTTCTCCTTGTTTCTATGTCACATTTAGTAGTATGTTCATCCATTGACACTTCCCTAGAGTGGTTTGACCCTTGTCCTTCTTTTTACCATATTCTTCTCTGTATACGCGGGAATATGTACAGTCACGTATATATGCAGGATGTCCTCTACCTAGTCATGTACATACACCACTGTTCTTTGAACAGTCGCGTACATCCTCCCTTTTGGTTGAGTTTTTGATGTGAGAAGTTGCTGGGTGGGTCTTCCTGGGTATTGTTGCTGTCTATTGACTACTTCTTTTGTTACCAGATATCCCTTTTTCATTGATTTTTCTTTGAAAGTATTCTAGTCTTTTATTTCCTTTTTGTTTTTCCATTAGTGCATTAGTCTTTTTGTCTTGGTGTCTTGCTTGGCTTGTGTTTGATTCTTGTTGCAAATACTGAGAATTTTAATGACTTTTATGGCATTTTTTCGTTCTTTTATACTAAAAATACAAAATAATTATATAGTTTCATTCTTACTTACATTTCACATATGGATTTAAGGAGGTACTTGCATTGGATTACTTTGGTGAGAGTTGTGTTTAGGGTTTCATATAGGAAGGATTTATTTCGTATTTGGAAAGGAATGAAGTTTTGTACATTTCATGTAGTGGAATATCCCTTTCTTCATATTTAAAGACAAATTGCACTTGGCATCGTTTGTTGCACGGTCACTACCCTTGAGTAATTACAACCATTAAAATGAATGCTTAATCTGAAATTGATTACACATTTTTATTTGATAGAAGTGCACAAAAAGGATTGGGTTTTAGAGTCTGTGAATAGGATGTCGTGAGTAAATTTTTCAAAGACTACAAACAAAACATTTAGATGTATGTCCATGTGAGAAGAGAAACCCTTGGTATAATTAGTGTTCTCAGGAGGATCCTCTTACACAGGAGATACGCATGAGGAAAAGTACACATTTGTGGTGGGGATATCCCCTTTCCTCTTTTTGTGCAGCGTTAGATATATTTCCAGGATCTTATTCGTATCTGGGGGATTTTTAGGTACCTTTGGTGCTTTCGAGCTTCATGATTTGTTACCCTTCCCATACGGTAGATCCTTCCTGTGACTGTTTTCCTGGGCATTGGTTATATTGGGGTTACCTTAGTTTCCTTACCTAGGTATCGGAGGGGGTACTTGGAGAGGTTATTATGTGAGTGTCATGGCCAGGCAGGGGTTGGAATCACTTTAAGCGTTGAAGCTAAGGGACACTATAATTGGCTACACACCTCCAGTTGTAGTGTATGGGAGTCTCGGGCCTCTCCTAGGCGAGACAGGCCTGCTGCATTCGGGAGCTCATTTATCCTCCATCTTGGCTTGTTTGCATCTAACTTAGATTTTCATAGGGGTGTGCTCTTTGTGCTCTAGTTGTATTTAGGGATCGCGGTTACTTGAGTATATTTATGTTTTCTTGAGTTTGGGTCGTTTTATGTTCGACATGCCTGATATCACTACTAGTATCCTGTGACCCACTCCAGGTCCTAGTGCAGACCCTGGTGTTGGACTGGGGGGCACCACAGCCCCCTACCTCTCTCATAGATTCGAGAGTGGTCATATTCCACCCTCTACTCCATTTGTGGGAGGATTTTCACTTCCTGCACCCAGTCTTAACACTAGTATTCATTCTCATAGGGGTGATAGTGGATACGTGAACGTTGGGTATCCACCTTACATTCCTTATTCTGTCCCATCACCCACCGCATTGTTTTTTTTAATGCAGTTGTCATGATCAGTCCTCCCTATATCCTATATATTGGACTTTTTACTGATTGTTTCAATCTATTTTGGAGAAATAATATTGTCATGTAAGGTCCATATTTTTCCACTCTCTCCGAGGTCTTGACCCGTTCGTGTCTATGACAGGTATAATTTTGAACTGGCATATAGGATAGGATCACTTTTTCGTACGCATCATGCATCATCCTATGACCATGTCACCTAACCATAGGTACAGACCCACTTTGTAATGTTACAGAGCCTCACACTACTACTAGAAGTGACATTACATAAGTGGTAGAGCCTTTCTATTCATGGATTCCCTAGTTAGATCCTGCTTTTCCATTTGGTACCCATCTTGTGATTCCTCCCTTAGGTCTAGGAGTCCCTTATAGTCATGTCATTTCTTCGATCAAGAACCACATATTCTTTCTTGAACTTTATACTAGCCATCTCCCACAGGGAATCCCATTTATATCAAGTTGTAAATGCATTTTCATGCATCTGCTTGCCGTATTGAGCTTTATGTCGGCTCCCATCTTCAGTTTTATCAGCCATATAGCCTAAGATTTCCTCAATTCCATCCAAGTAGAGCCTCTTATATTTCTTTTACATCTTGATTATCCCTTACACGTAGGAGACATTCCCCCGAGTGTCCTTATCCTGCATGTGCTTCCTTTGATTGATCATAGGTATGTTCCACTGCTTGGAACTAGTTTGTTTGTTCACGACACTTGTTCCTCCTAGTTTTGTACTATAAGTAATTTTATTCTTTTGCAATCTTTTGAATATGAAAAAGACCAAAAAATTAAAAAAACATAAAAAGTCGAACGGGAAATTATATTACTTTTGGAAGATGTCATGTCGTGTCACCTTCGAACAGAGTACTGTGCATTCCATCCATCGACTGGAATTCAGCGGAGGATAGGGTTATATGAATTGTTTAAAGGTGGTATGTGAATTGTGTAATAGGGTTATGTGAATTGTGTATCGACTGGAATTCAGCAGAGGATAGGGCTATATGAATTGTGTAAAGGTGGTATGTGAATTGTGTAAAGGCGGTTGAGAAGAAAGATTGTTAATTTGTTTTTGTTTGTTAATATTTATAATGTTTTTGTTGAACCTTTATGTATTAACTATTTAATTTTTAAATAGATTATTTACCATATTTTTACTTTTCATGCAAAAAAAATATAAATATAAATTTATAATTTTTATACCTATTTTAATAAATTTTAAAACACACTTATTTGAATTTAAATATATATATATAATTTTGATAATTTTAAATTATATTTTAAAAAATTATATATATATAAATAATTTGCAAGTGAAAAAGTATTGCAAAGGAAGCCAATAGTAAGAAAGATGGATCGGAGCGGTGTGTAGGCATATGTTTGGAGTCTTAGTGGATGATATGTTTGTGGATATGTTGGCTTCTCTTTCATTAATTGAAGACCTTTGGTATGATACAAGTTTTTAAAGGTCAAGTTTCTATAGTTCCATCATCCCAGTAAGCATTCTCACGAGTTTCAAATCCTTGAGTAACAATTCAAATTGAGTGATTGTCATGTTTCCTTCAAAATACTCATGAGAGAATATAGATACAATGAATATTATCATTATATCGAAACGTTTGGATTTGTATTAAAAAGAAAATAACTTCTTGAGTGGTTCCTTTTTAAAGAATAAATATTCATATTTTTATTAAGTCTCCAAAGTAAACCTACACATAATAAGGAGTTTCCAATTCTTGAGTAACAATTCAAATTGAGTGATTGCCATGTTTCCTTCAAAATACTCGTGAAAGAATATAGATACAATGAATATTATCACTATATTGAAAAGGTTGGATTTGTATTGGAAAGAAGAATAACTTGTTGAGTGGTTCTTTCCTTAAGAAATAAATGTTCATATTTTTATTAAGTTTCCAAAGTAAACCTACACATAATAAGGTGTTGATTATAAAATATAATATTTAAGTATTAGAGAAATAGATTGTGAATAAGGGTAATGCTTATCATTCTTAGAGTTAGGGATCATGTTCAATCTATTGTGTGATAATGTTTTTTTATATTTGTTTATTATTTTCTCCTCTTCGTAATAGCTTTTTGATATTTGTTTACATACTTCAAAATAAGAGAATTAACTGAAACATAACATACCTATTTAGCACACAACACAATAGCGCATTCCTTTCATCCATTCCGGGTGTGTTATCCGTGTATCCAATCAATCACTTCTCTCTTCAATTGGTATTGTTTATGGAGTAAACTTTCTACCCAACCATTTGCACCGATCGAACGACCTGGCTCGTGGTTCTCCGATCGGTGCAAATGGTCGGGTAGAAAGTTTACTTTATTAGTTATCTTTTGTTACATTCCATAATAATGAGACTTTTAAGCCAAAAGTCTACATCCTTTGTTATAAAAATTCTTTTTGTAAAGTTCTAATTATTTATTAAAATCATTATTTTATCTAAAAATAATTATGTATCTAAATATATATTTATATATATATATATATATATATATATATATAAAGAGTTATTAAAAATGGTTATATTATAATGCCATGATCCATTCAAATGGATTAGGATTACCATATATATAGACAATGTTATTAATAATGGTGATATTATGATGCCATGATCCATTCAAATGGATTAGGATTACCATATATCTTATCGGTATTCTTTATTATATAATAGTTCATTCTCTTACCTTTTAATTTAAAGTGTCTATGCCATAGTCATTGAGAAGTTTAGCTTTTTTTTTTATTTAAAAATATTTTTAGCTAAATTTCCCTTAGCACACTTGATAAAATAAGACTATAAATAATTTCTTGCATAACTTACTTAAGGTAATATAATAATCCTTACACTACTTTTACCGGGGATGTTACAAAATTTATTTTTATAATTTTTAATTTATTTTGTAAATTTAATTATAAAAACATGTATTATTGCGTTTTAAAATAATAATAAACAAGTATTTGGATTATACAAATAGAAAAAGGTGGTTCACCATTTGTTAGAGGTTTATTCCACTAGGAAATATGCCACCACCTAATATTCCAACACGAGAATCAAAGTATGGTAAGAACACAATCCACACATTTATTACAAAGGGACTAAACAAGAGCAAGCATGTCTGTTATAGTTGATTTTACCACACTTGGGTAGATCATGTCTTTATGGAATTTCCTGTCCCTATGCAGACTCTTTCGACCCCTTTTGCTCAAAATAAGCTTTGATGTTCCAAGAAATACCTTTAAAAATCTCTAATTATTGTTATACGTTGGTCAAAAGCTTACATCCCACGTATACATGCAGCTTGTCCCACTATGACCTGTGTACATCGGGAATGTGCCCAAAAGGAAAATACTTTGGATTTTTCCTCAATGAGTCGCAAATAACTTGATTATTGGCCTTCTGTATGCCTGGAAATGCTCCGACTCAACCCTTCACTTCCTATTGAAGGGATAAGTATTGAACCTCTTGGATACTTTAGAGGAGGAGAACTTATGAGAGAAAGGAAACTATAGTGGATTTGTGCCCCGTTCATACATGCTTGAGTCTGCATCCCATTTTCCTTTTGAGCAGCCATTGATTCTCTTCCCAAGCTTGCCATTGTCTTGTGAGATTTCCATTGATTTGAAGGATTGATGTGGTGGAGGCATAGGTGGAGGAATCGGTCTCTCAATTTCGATGAGGTGTCGACAGAGTTTGTCACTTGTATCTCTGTTTATAATTAATAGAAATATCAATTTCTCGTCCATTGTATGTGTGTAACTATGAATGTTCTGTATCCATGGATGTAGTTGCTTCAATTTATACATACTTATTTTATATATGCTATAGTAGGCCTACCACTAAACATATATCATTCTTTTCTATTTCATTGTTGTTGAGAATGGAATGTAGGTGCAAGTGTTGTTGAAAAACTCCACGGGGATCTACTACAATCGTATAGAGTAAGGTATGCCTTCTATCTCCTACTGTTAGTTATTTTTATCTATATTGCATATAGAATTGGGTTTATTTTTGCTGTTATACAGTTTATTATGGTCCATCGCAAGCCATAGAAATTTATCTCTGTAATAGAATTGGCGACTCTGCTAGGGAATTTCCTTTTTGGTGGGGTTGTGGGTGCACTTTTTCACTCTATTTTCTCTCTGTTTCTCCTTGTTTCTATGTCACATTTAGTAGTATGTTCATCCATGGTTTGACCCTTGTCCTTCTTTTTACCATATTCTTCTCTGTATACACGGGAATATGTACAGTCGTGTGTATATGCAGGATGTCATCTACCTAGTCATGTACATACACCACTGTTCTTTGAACAGTCACGTACATCCTCCCTTTTGGTTGAGTTTTTGATGTGGGTAGTTGCTGGGTGGGTTGTGAGTGTGGGTGGGTCTTCCTGGGTATTGCTATTGTCTATTGACTACTTCTTTTGTTACCAGAGATCCCTTTTTCATTGATTTTTCTTTGAAAGTATTCTAGTCTTTTATTTCCTTTTTGTTTTTCCATTAGTGCATTGGTCTTTTTGTCTTGGTGTCTTGCTTGGCTTGTGTTTTATTCTTACTACAAATACTGAGAATTTTAATGACTTTTATGGCATTTTTTCATTCTTACTTGCATTTCACATATGGATTTAAGGAGGTACTTGCATTGGATTACTTTGGTGAGAGTTGTGTTTAGGCTTTCATATAGGAAGGATTTATTTCGTATTTGGAAAGGAACGAATTTTTGTACATTTCATGTAGTGGAATATCCCTTTCGTCATATTTAAAGACAAATTGCACTTGGAATCGTTTGTTGCACGGTCACTACCCTTGAGTAATTACAACCATTAAAATGAATGCTTAATCTAAAATTGATTGCACATTTTTATTTGATAGAAGTGAACAAACAAGCTTGGGTTGTAGAGTCTGTGAATAGGATGTCGTGAGTAAATTTTTCAAAGACTACAAACAAAACATTTAGATGTATGTCCATGTGAGAAGAGAAACCCTTGGTATAATTAGTGTTCTCGGGAGGATCCTCTTACACAGGAGATACACACGAGGAAACGTACACATTTGTGGTGGGGATATCCCCTTTCCTCTCTTTGTGCAGCGTTAGATATATTTCCAAGATCTTATTTGTATCTAGCGGATTTTTAGGTATTTTTGGTGCTTTCGAGCTTCAGTATTTGTTACCCTTCCCATACGGTAGATCCTTCCTATGACTGTTTTCCTGGGCATTGGTTATATTGGGGTTACCTTAGTTTCCTTACCTAGGTATCGGAGGGGGTACTTGGAGAGGTTATTATGTGAGTGTCATGGCCAGGCAGCGGTTGGACAGGACAATCACTTTAAGCGTTGAAGCTAAGGGACACTATAATTGGCTACACACCTCCAGTTGTAGTGTATGGGAGTTTCAGGCCTCTCCTAGGCGAGACAGGCCTGCTGCATTCGGGAGCTCATTTATCCTCCATCTTAGCTTGTTTGCATCTAACTTAGATTTTAATAGGGGTGTGCTCTTTGTTCTCTAGTTGTATTTAGGGATCGCGGTTACTTGACTATATTTATGTTTTCTTGAGTTTGGTTCGTTTTATGTTCGACATGCCTGATATCACTACTAGTATCCCATGACCCACTCCAGGTCCTAGTGCAGACCCTGGTGTTGGACTGGGGGGCACCACAGCCCCCTACCTCTCTCATAGATTTGAGAGTGGTCATATTCCACCCTCTACTCCATTTGTGGGAGGATTTTCACTTCCTTCACCCAGTCTTAACACCAGTATTCATTCTCGCAGGGGTGGTAGTGGATACGTGAATGTTGGGTATCCACCTTACATTCCTTATGTCCCATCACCCATCGCATTGTTTTTTTTTAATGCAGTTGTCATGATCAATCCTCCCTATATCCTATATATTGGACTTTTTACTGATTGTTTCAAGCTATTTTGGAGAAATAATATTGTCATGTAAGGTCCATATCTTTCCACTCTCTCCGAGGTCTTGATCCGTTCGTGTCTATGACAGGTATAATTTTGAACTGGCATATAGGATAGGATCACTTTTGTGTACGCATCATGCATCATCCTATGACCATGTCACCTAACCATAGGTACAGACCCACTTTGTAATGTTACAGAGCCTCACACTACTACTAGAAGTGACATTACATAAGTGGTAGAGCCTTTCTATTCATGGATTCCCTAGTTAGATCTCGCTTTTCCATTTGGTACCCATCTTGTGATTCCTCCCTTAGGTCTAGGAGTCCCTTATAGTCACGTCATTTCTTCGATCAAGAACCACATATTCTTTCTTGAACTTTATACTGGCCATCTCCCACAAGGAATCCCATTTATATCAAGTTGTAAATGCATTTTCATGCGTCTGCTTGCCATATTGAGCTTTATGTCGGCTCCCATCTTCAGTTTTATCAGCCATATAGCCTAATATTGCCTCAATTCCATCCAAGTAGAGCCTCTTATATATCTTTTACATCTTGATTATCCCTTACACGTAGGAGACATTCCCCCGAGTTTCCTTATCCTGCATGTGCTTCCTTTCATTGATCATAGGTATGTTCCACTGCTTGGAACTAGATTGTTTGTTCACGAAACTTGTTCCTCCTTGTTTTGTACTATAAGTAATTTTATTCTTTTTAAAGCTTTTGAATATGAAAAAGACCAAAAAATTAAAAAAACATAAAAATTCGGAGGGGAAATTATATTACTTTTGGAAGATGTCATGTCGTGTCGCCTTCGAACAGAGCACTATGCATTCCATCCATCGACTGGAATTCAGCGGAGGATAGGGCTATATGAATTGTTTAAAGGTGGTATGTGAATTGTGTAATAGGGCTATGTGAATTGTGTATCAAGTGGAATTCAGCGGAGGATAGGGCTATGTGAATTGTGTAAAGGTGGTATGTGAATTGTGTAAAGGTGGTTGAGAAGAAAGATTGTTAATTTTTTTTTGTTTTTTTTCGTTTTTTTGTTAATATTTATAATGTTTTTGTTGAACCTT
>LPNX010209766.1:657002-753699 GCA_001517045.1 Pseudotsuga menziesii | reverse complement strand
ATATATATATATATTGAAATATAAAAGTAGACTAATTACAAAAGGAAATATAAAGTTTTGTCCAATCATCATTGTCTTGTGAAAACGAAATAGACTCAAGATATGCCTAAGATCTAAAACTAAAAACTTTAAATAGTTCTAACTTAAAAGTTAACTATTAAATAGTAACTTAAAACTTGAAAGTTAAAACAGTAACAATAATTTAAAAATTTACAAAATTGTATACATGAATGATGAATCATTTCAAAATTTAAATAACAAATAAATTTTATTTGTAATTTGACATTTGTAAACACTAAATTATATTTTTATAAAACGGTATAGCATGTGCTGATATTTTTACCCCCAAAAATTTAAAAAATAAAATGTAAGATATCAAATATGAAATACCTGTGTTGTGCAACATGTTGTCGCTGAGAGGGGGCAAACTCATTGTGAGTGTGAGCTTGTGTTGAGCCGTGAACTCAAACTTTGAGCATGTGTTGTGGGTTAGAGGAATAGGGGGAGGGTTAGGTTAGGTTTTTAATTAAAAATTAAATTTTTTGTTTCTTTTTAATTTTAATTGTGTAGGTCAAGGAACGTCCAAGAGTCCTTGATTGGTTGAGGAACGTTCCTGAGAAGTCCCCGATTGGTTGAGGGATGTTCCTGAAAAATCCTCGATTTTGATGGGTACATTTAGGGTACGACTCTGAAGTCCCCAAGTCTCCAATAGAGTCCCCAATGAATTGGGGACGTTTCCGAGGAGTTCCAAAGTCCCTGAAACGTGGGAATGCAAGAAATTTTGTTGGGGACAGGTCCTCGTGCAACATAGGTTTTTTCCCTTTGTGAGCATGTTTGTACGACGTTTACACTTAATCTAGGTTGATTGTGTAGTATTGATCCTTTGCATGCACAACACATCTCCTGCAATTAGGAGGAAGAAGTAAATCTAGTAGCCGAAATTTGACTAAAGGTGGTTTGCTCAATTATGCGAAGCCCCTTAGTGATCTTAACCTTAGGGAAGCCCCTCTTGAGTTGGAGAAGAGCCAACCTAAAGCGAGGAAGGGAGAAGTGTGGTGACAATGGCTGTTTTTTTCGCAGTTGCCATCGGGCCGATGTGCCTACTTTTGGGATTTGACACACGCACGCCGGTCAGGAGCGGAAACAGGGCCTAAACGGAGGAGTCAAGAACAAGGTGATAACCTTGACTCAAGACTTGCCCCCAAAGACACACCGAGTGGCTTGAAGATTTCTGCCACGTTCCCCCTAGGTGTGTGAAAGGCTGCAACAAGATGAATGAAGAAAACTGCGGCTATTGGAAAATGACAAATCTTCCTTTGAAGCATTTGGAATCCCTTCAAATTGTGGTTTTACCCTTCAACTACACGAAATTAGTGTGGGGGAGCTTTTTCCCTTAGCCAAAAGTGAAAAAGAAGATGAAAAGTTGAGTTTAAAGCAGCCACGAGTGTCCTTTTTGTCAGAGACGTGTTCTGAAATAAGGACATGTTTAGGGCACGTGTCTTAATGTGTCCCGTTTTTGGACACTTCCAAGACACATGTCTGAACGTGTCCTGTGTCTGACACATTGGATATGGACACTGAGGGCCTGGATGACGTGTCCGGTTTCTTAGTAATATATATAACAACCTGCTTTCAAATGTCAAGGGGGGGCTTCCCTAAATGTTAATTGATTTTTTTAGATTAATCCTAGATGAAAGAAAGGTTGGGTGGTTACTTTTAAATCTGATAGTATTGCATGAGTGATGTGTTGCAGATTTGATTAACCCAAAATAAAATGATTGCCAAATGATAATTAGAGTGTAGAAATACAGGACGCATTTGAATGGGAAAGTGAGATATTGCTTGAAAATGAATTCTAAGATGAACTAAAGCAATGTTTCACTTAAAGGCTTACCAGAAATATGACAAATTCATCCACATGAAGTCTTTATAGATCTAAGTGATAAATACAAAAAATAAACTCTAGAATTATTGAGTGATTAAGATCATTCCCAAAGGGTGATTTAGACGAGTTATTTTAGTCTTAAAATTGTTGCAAATTTGGTTTAGATAACTCAAACTTAAGTGATTGCCAGGAAATGAATATTAGGACACAGGAATGAAGCAAACACTCAAAAGAGAAGTGAAATGTTGTTTGGAATGTAATCTGAAATAAATAAATAGCAATATTCCATTTAAAGCTTCCTCAGAAATGATAATAATTTACAGCGAATGAATCCTTTTAAATTGAACCAATCACATAATTAATTACAGAATTATGAAGTGATTAAACTACTCCCCAAAGGGTGAATTAAATTGATTAATTCAGCGAAATGGTTATCCAAATGAGTGTTCAATGTATTGTCAAATTAAAGACAACCATTTTGGAAAAAATATTGATCTTTGCTTTAAAATTATTAGGATAAAATGAAGCAAGATCCTAGTTAACAGATTTCACCAAAATTAATGAATTGTAGCCAAATGGAAATCTTTAAAACCCAGATTTAATATCTTAAGTGCACAAAAAATTTCAGAATTTGCGAAGTGATTGAGAGTCGAGACTACTTTCTAAACTGGTTAGGTGAATTAATTTAGCAATTAGAGACTGCTGTAAATCTGTGATGTGTCGCAGAAAATTATCGTACAGATTATCATTACCTAATTATATTCTATTTTTAAGTTTTGAATGAATTAGAAATTCCATAATTAATTATTTGACATGTAAACATAAATTACCCAATAAGTGATTAACTTTCCAAAGCTAATTGGGACTAGATTAATTATGATTTTTAAGACTGTTATGAACAATGAATTCCATGTTTAAACTAGTGAAAAACAAGCCTAAAAATGATGTTAGAATAGATATAAACCTCATGCTAGAAAAAACTATAAATCTAGAAACGATGGGCAACAAGGTAAGCTTCAGATTTCAAAGGGGAAAATATAAAATCAAAGAAAACTTTTAAAGGGGTTTTGGATGATGGTTAGGGAAAAGACAAGTGCCTTCAACC
The DNA here is from genome assembly GCA_001517045.1 of Pseudotsuga menziesii. Classification (NCBI taxonomy): domain Eukaryota; kingdom Viridiplantae; phylum Streptophyta; class Pinopsida; order Pinales; family Pinaceae; genus Pseudotsuga; species Pseudotsuga menziesii. Next base: position 750,709 of record LPNX010209766.1, on the reverse strand, counting down.
TTGGGCTAATGGGGTCATGAGGACAGATCTCAATGGGCTGTTATATGATGGTTTCTAGTGACGAAATCATTGAAAATTCATGCCAAAGACATTCTAGAACTTTGGATTTAGATGCAATAAAGTCTCCAAGATAGGGTCATCTTTGGGCATACACCTTCAGCAAACACCCCTAAAAGGATACCAAATGCAAGCAATATACCAATACTAAAGAATATAAGAAAAATAAGAGATTTTTATTAACTTTCCTTTAAGCAGTAAATTTTACTAATCCATAAACTAGATTAGCTGACCTTACAATGAAGATGTTTTGAGCATTAACTCGAATCTTGATTCACCACAACATAGGCTTTATAGTAGGGAGGAGTAAACACCAATAATCTCCTCTAGACATGATAAAAAATATATAAAATATGAGCTGGTTTGACTATTCAACCTCCAAAACCATAACTAATTTGCTCTAAGAAGAGGGGCAAACCATTGGATCAAACGGTCAAATACATGAGTAATGAAATGCATGCTCAAAAAGCGAGTGCACCCTAGTAGACGAGGTCAAACAATACATGGAAGAGGTTAGATCTAGGGTTTTAACCCCTTAGATCCCTCTAACAACCAACAACGTCCTCAAAAATGATGCCAAGACATGTGGAAATCCTCAAAAGGCAGTGCTCTCTAACAATATGGTCCAAAACCCTAGATTGCTCCCCAATAATGTGGCATATGTGGCATGATGAGGCACTCAAGATGCATTGTCCAAGAGAAAAGGTTAAACAATTAATGCATGGGCCTCCTCAAGTAGAGAGTTCCACCTAAAAACATGTGCCATGTGTCTCCAGTGTCCAACATGGGTCAAAAACCTAGAGTGTTACACTAAATGATGGAACAAACCTCCAATAAAGTTCCACGTGTGGTATATCTAAAAAAATAGGATATTCGATCAATGAATTGAATGAACAATGCCAATTGTGTAATAAACTCCTCCTTAATCCATGCCAATGGTTAAGCTTCAAGCATGTGCAATCAAGGGTCAATGACCTGGAAACGCAACCCATGCCCCAAGGAAGTATTATCATCAGCCATTCAAGGAGGTTATGACCCCATCCTAGTGTCTCTAGGGACTCATGTGTGCCTCCAAATATGTGAACAAGAGGGGCACTCAACTCCTAAGGCCTAATCATCATCCAAGTGTGCAATCATAAGTGTCAATTTGTCAAACAACCCAAAGAAGCTATGGTGCACATTTGCTAAAGGGTTTATCCCACATATAATGGAAATGGCTCCAAATATAAAGAAATGTCACAAAATAATCAACAATCATACCTTTTTAATGGTCAATGACTTATTTAATTATTATGAATTTAAACATTAGGATTACCATGATGTGACTAACATTAACCCCTATTACATGTGTAACCCATAAGTCAAGGTGAATTTCCTAGGTTTCTAAGTCAAGTGAGGGTGATGGAATGAATGTGCTACTTAGGGAAGAAAGGGCATCTTTGCAAGTTGATCACCATAGCAAATGCGAGTTAGGTCTATCCTTCAGCTTTCAAGAGATCGGGGTTATAAATTTTTCTTCCACATGTGTGCCTTGTGAAAGGGAGTGCTTTTATCATGAAATACCCATTGTTTGTGCCCTTTTGTTCCCTTTATTTCATTTTTTCTTTTTGCGTGGTCCCTTTTTCTTTAGATTTAGCTTTGAAAACCACGGGAATTAGGGAATTGGCTTTTGGCAAGGGGGTATGACTCATGTATTTTATAATTTAATTTAGGAGCATCAACCTTACAGTACTTGACTCTTTTATCTTTGATTTAGGCATTCATAAATGGAAATATGAAACCTTGAAGAATTACATATTATAGATCACTTACAGATGGGAAACTGATGGAAATTGTTGATAAGGTTAGTGAGATGGAAAATGGCTAGATGAAATGTTATGAAATGAATGTAATGCCTACTTAGTTTGCTAGGGGTACAATTTAACCTTCACCATGATACATCTAAGGTAGAATTATCTAAGGGAGAACTATAGAGCATGATACATCTTAGTCATGGACAATAATTTTTAGTTATATGAGCCACTATAGAGCATAAAAGTGACATCCCATGATCAAACCAACATAAAAGAAAAATATTCCATATGTCAACGAGGGTGAAAAATATAATCGAACAAGCACATCCGACAGCATATCCACCAATCACATCGTGGCAGAAGAATAATCTGAGCATACTGGGACAATCTCTAACCAATGATCTATGGCAATCCGCAGATCTCTTTGGCAAACTGTTTGTGATGGGATCACAAACAAACTGATCATCAAGCCATCTCTGCAGATCTTGGGATAACAGGATGAAAATATATGATTATATGATTATATGATATATATTATTTTTGTGCATTAATGATTTTTTTTATTGTATTGATAAAAGATTCCTATTTAAAAGTATTGACTGAATTGATTTTATTATTTTTTGTGTTTCTCTTATGAAATTCATATGTTTTCTTATCTTGGAAGTTTATAGATTTTATTGGATTGTTGGGTTAATGGTTATTTGCTTTTCTAATACTTCTTTTAGTTTTTTGCTAATTTTGCCAGTCATTACAGCACAGCTGCTAAAATATAAAAAAAATTGCTTGGTTTGCAGGGTATTGGAGAAACCTTTGGGAGGGTCACTATTGAAGCTATGGCGTTTAGCCTCCCTGTAAGTATAATAGTAATTTTGTATGTTGACAAATGCATGCATACATAATCCCATACATGATTTTTTTGCTACATCTGAGTAATGCATGCAAAGTATCCAATCTAACCATTGCCTTAGATTCAAATTATTGCACCGTAAAGAATCCATTAGACTTGTGCTTTACTAGAATCAAAAGAAACTCTTGGGCTGAAGTTGATCAGTCGACGTCGTTAATTCCATCAAGCCATTTGAAATAGTTATGTTGTGGGTTCCTTCTTCTGGTAGAATTTAGCACTTTATTTATAAATTCCAAGTTAACAAGAACGTGGCACCTCTAAGTGCCTTAACTTATGCCTTAAATCCAATCAACTGATAAGTTAAGCAATAACCTCTGGTGTTATTAGCTTATTGTCCTGGCCATGACCTCTGCTCTGATGACATGACATAGATCCAGGTTCTGAGAGGCATCTGAGAGGTATAACAGTTAAGTTGTGGGCTTATTACCCTGAGCATTTAACTTTACAACCTCACAAGGAAACACAACCAGTTAAGGGATGAACACATATCCTGTCTAAATACCCTTGCTCAGAGAGCTTTTTTTATTTGAATATGAATTTGTCGATTTCAAATCTAAATTCAATTTCTTGGCTGTTAAAAAGCTTTTTAAAACAGTTTTGACCTGCTATGTTCAAATCGTTTTTCAAATGCTATTTCTTACAGCGAGCGCCAAGTAACCCATAATCTCTTTCATAACAGCAAGCGCAGAGAGGCCTCTTCCTTAGGTCAGCTGCCTCCTGCCCAGCCAAAAGGGAAGACATTTGAACAGTCGGGTGGGTCTTTCTAAAGCTACTCCCACTCTTATGGGCCAGGTTACGCATTATAACACAGGTTAAGTGTTGACACTTTTGACTCCCTAGGTCTACACTGGTCTCATATCTTTAACTCTGGCTGCTATCTTTCAACTGACTGCTGCTAGTCGGGTGCACACCATCTTTTCAAAGCAGAATCAGGATCAAAATCGAGTTCAAAATAAAAGTCAAACTTGGGGAATAGATAAGGATTAAAATGAAGGTCCGGGTCGGGATAAGGAAGGGGGGTTGGGGGGATGGATAAGGAGAGGTTTAAGAAGAGGAAAAGGAAGGGAGGAAGGAGGTAAGGAAAAGTGTGAAATCAGAAACTCATGTCATTGACTTTTTTTGGTTCTTTAGTTAATATGAACTCCCAATGAATCATCTCCAATCCAAGAATATTTTGAAATTTGGGTAGAGGACTAAAGAATAGTTGATTGAGCCGTATGAGGTAGGAAACTCCCAAGTATGGTTCTGAGGGAAAAAAACTTTTCCAGTGGACCTATCCCGACCGCTGGTGTTATTGGCTTATTCACCCTCTGGTGTTTTTGGCTTATTGTCTTGGCCATGAACTAGTAGAATCGAGTAGAGCAGTAAAGTAGTTGTTTAATTGATCATTTTCACTTCCGCGCAATTTCCGCAGTACTTCTTTTGGTAGGTAGGTAGTACTTCCGACAGTAATAATCAATCTATCCAAGCATTGTTGCTGCGTACCACCCAGGCTATATACCTTGGCTACCAAGGCTACTCACCCTAGGCCACATCATTTAATTGTGACCCTTGATTTGTATAAAACCGTGTTGTACTCCTTGTAAAAATCATCAATTCAATAAATAAAATATATATTTTGGAATATATATTCCAAGTTGGTATCAAAGCTCAACGATCTCCATCTCGGTGACTGCTCAGTGATGAAGGAAGTACGAGTGCAAAGACAGCCAGGAGGTTTGCCTAGAAGCAGCCAACCTTGATAGAGTGTGTAATAGGAAAGCAGCAGGTAAGGACAATGTGAAAAAGAAAGGGAAATTGATTAGGGGTGATTATGCTATTGGGGTTGGCTTGGTAGAGTTTATGGTTGAAAGGAAGATCATTACATTGAGAATTGAGAAAAGCCATATGGTGTACTTACCTGCTTCTAAGGAAGATAGGAGATATATACTCTCACATTGTTATGTTATGTTCAATTTTGACTTAAGTATTCTTCCTATTAGGTTCAATCTTCCCATGGTATATGAACCCCTCTTCTATCATGCATTACTTAGAATGTCCGATCCCCTCCCGCGAGGGGAAATGTGGGCGAAGGCTTTTACGATAGTGAAACCCATAAAGTTTAAAATGAGCGGGATAGCAGGATGGGATCGACTCCTATGTCGCCTATTCATTGAAGATCCCTCCCAATCCCTAAGGAGGATAAATTACAATTAAGATAAGGACTTCATTAAATACAAACTGGGAGATATAAATCCAGAAGCAAACACATAGGTGGAGGCATCGAAATAAGAAGCAAAGGTGACAATGTGATAATATCATTATGAATTGTTAGGTTATTCCTCTGGTACATAATTGCTAAATAATAAAATTACAATGCTAAATCTATTTGTTTAAAAAATAGAATCTCAAGTGTGTTGAGAGAGTGAGAGTGAGGGTTGAGAGTGAGGTTCAAAGAGGCATCAGAAGAGGCTTTAACACTTTAAGTTAGGTTTGTTAAGCATATCCGCATCACCCTGTTCTGGATATGATATGCGACATTAGTCCATCCTTGCGTAATACGTAATATTTTTAATAGCTACGACTAAGACGATGGATTCCTCAGATGGATACCTGACTAATGAATAGAGACAGATAGGTATAATAGAAAAGCCATACGGTGTACTTGCTTCTAAGGAACATAGGAGATATATACTCTCACATTGTTATGTTATGTTCAATTTTGACTTAAGTAATCCTAGTTAAGTTGATGCCGATCCTTACACCTCTTTGACCCAAGGTTTTGGCACATACATGAACTATCGACCTACATTACTTGTGTGTAATGCAAGTATGTAAATGAGGTTGAAACCTGATCCACATTTGTTAATAATATTATTATTTCAACCAAGTAAAGATGACCAATCGAGTGATGCTTCAATGTGTTAAAGTTACAGCATCATGAGTCATTCTCCAAGACAATCTTGTGCACTAGGATTGGGCCTCATGTGATTGAGGTAATAGGGAGCCCGAGTTGGACTCAAGAAACTTGGAGTAAAATGCTTGGGTTGGACTCAAGAATGACTTAGGCTAAGGACACTTAAGTTAGCTATCTAACTGAATGATTTAGTCTCCAATTAATGTTTGAGTTTAATCAAAATACAGTCAATAAAGAGATGTGCCTTGGTTGAGTCATGAATTAATTTCGGTGATCCAGTTTATTAGCATCCAAGGCAAAAGGGCAAATCAGTGTGCAAGGTTTGCCCCCTAGTGCAAAAAATGTGAATTGGTGTGCAAGGTTTGCTCTTCCATGTTGAAAGGGCGAATGGTTGAGAGGACTGAGTTTATTAGTGCAAACAGTGCAAATTGACTTGTATGTTGGGCATATTGCTGAGAACCTCCTTCCATCTTTATTCTCTCTTGCTCCGTGATAACATCTGGGGTGTTGATTCTCTCTTATATTGCACCTGGGGTGCCGAAAGAAATCTACTATTGTAAAAGACATTTTTTGCTATCTATCAGTATTATACTTTGGAGATTTGTTGGGTTTTGTCTTCTAGCATTGCATGTGTCCTTGCATGCTAGAGAGACATTAAAATGGAAGCCAAATCTATTAAAGTGATTTTCCTATGTTTTGACTTAGGAAAATACTTTAATTATTCTAATTTGATTTTGACTTTAAATGGAATCACTTTATTAAAGTGAAAAGTGAAATATTTAAGTGATGGCTAATCTAATCTTGGCCATTGATTCTCACCGGAGGATCTCATCCATAGGTCCATAGTGAGGGTTAAGGTTTTTGCTTAGCCAATAAAGTTAAAAGGAGATTTGGTGCAGAGGACTTGTACACAGACAGGATGCAGGTAGAGAGAAGTCAGATGGAGGAGTTTGCAGAAAAGACAGAGGAGCAGCTGTATGATAGGTTCACCAGGCTAGACCGAGACCATACAGATCGCGCAAAGGAGCATCGTCACACGTAGCAGGGTTGCAGTACAACTGCTGTACAATACTATATGGATTTGTACTGCTGACGTCAACAACCATACAGATTTCTTACAGTAGGCCCTCCTGCTGACGCAGGGTTGTACAACTGCGCAGACCAATAGTGCTTTCCTGCTCGGTTGCTTGATGATTTTGCTGAGGTTTTTAGTTTGCTAGGCTGGGTGTATTTTACCTGCTGGTTGTAAAAGTTCCATATCTTGATAATATAAATTCCATATTTGATTGCTGCACTGGTTTTCCCATCTTGGGTTTTTTCCGGGGGTTTCCATAACCAAAATAATAGTGTTTATATTGTGATGTGATGTTGTGAAACTTTCTCAATTTTTATATTTTGTTGCATATTTGTAAAGAAGTTCATGTGTGGTTATTTCAGTAACAAATTAAATATAAAGTTTAGCCCTAGATTGAGCTTTAAAGGAAAATTTACATGGTATCAGAGCTTTGGTGAGCTAAATCTGAGAGAATTGCAGCAGCAGTGATAGATCAGGGGAAGACTTATTGAAGACACAAACCTAGATTGTAGATCTAGAGTTTGACAGGTACACTTCAGTATGGTCGTGCAATTGAGAGTTGATGATAGACTCCAGGGGGCTCAGACCTTTCCTACATGGAAAGAAAGGATCACAACGATCCTGGATGTTAGTGATGCAGAGGAGCATATTGATTCCACGGAGGTTGCGTCCACAGATCTGACAGATTTGATAGCTTGGAAGAAGATTGATTCTAGAGCCATGTTGATTATCTTGGATGGAGTGAAGGATCACATAGTCCATCATCTTTGATGGAAGAAGATCGCATCAGAGATGTGGAAGGCTTTGGAAAGTCTGTTCCAGAGCAAGAACGAGAACCAGAATATTGTGTTGCAAGAGAGAAAGCGCAGTAGTAGGATGGCCAAGGGAGGAGTGGTGCCTTATCTCACAACGCTCACATAGATCAAAGACGAGCTTGGAGCTGTTGGCTCTAAGATTGAGGATGAAGAGCTAGTTCGTATAGCCCTCAATGGATTTTCTAAGCCATGGGACATCTTTGTCAAGGATGTTGTGGCTAGGGAGAAGCTCCCTGATTGGAAGAGGTTGTGGGATGACTTTGTGCAGGAGGGGACCTGCATGGGTAAAGGATCAGGCTCATCCTGTTGAATTTTACCATCAGCATATAACTTTAAAATTTGCAGATAACCTTAAACAAATAACAAGTGCAGTAAACACACATTCATCACATCAACACAATGGACACAAGATTTTTCACTGGGAAAACCTTCAAAGGACAAAACCCCCAAAAAGCATTAGTAGCTCATTTCGTAAATGAGATGACTTAGGAAATTCTTCAAAAAGTTCCTGAAACCCTAATCTGGGTTTGACCACAAATTACAGTCAAATTTTCTCAGTAAAACATAGAGCAAGGGTTTCAAATCCTAGATTCTCAAATCTTCAGATCTGCTCAAAACTAACAATGATTGACAAAAGAAACAGTCATCCCAACATATATCAGATTTGCCCAATAATAGGGCCTGTCCGGAAACAAGAATTGACTATCCAATTAAGATTGTAAAAAAAACCAGTCTGTAAAAAACAATCTGCCCAACTATGTATCAGATTTGCCCGGAGAAGTTACTGACAGTCAACAATTATTTAAGACTGCATAGAATTATTTCTCCTTGCCCGAGATCTCAGTCTTTTTCTTTTCAACTGATTTCTGTCAGCCTGTGACTGTCACTTTGTCTCAAATCTGCCCGAGAGACAAATCTACCTGCCTGGATGTCTTCTAAGTTTGCCCGTGACTAGTATGGACTGAACTACTTTTCCCAAGACCCTTACTGGCCTCTTTGCTGCTGATCGAGATCTAACAGACCTGTGTTTGTTGGCCCAGGGTTTGACGGGCGTGGGAAAGACCCTGCCCAAGCCTTTAAGGTGCTACCCGGAATGTAGCTTGTGACTGCTGTGGACTAAGGGCAGCGTGCCTGAAGTCTCCGGGCTGTCTGTTAGCAGCCCTAGGGTCTGCTGTAGCAGCTCAAGGGTATGCTACAGACCCTAACCCTTACGGGTTCTGTGCTAGTAGTCCAAGGGCTAGTGTGGCCTGCCGTAGATGAAGGAGAGCAGAAAGAAACTGCCTGTACTCAACCCATGAAGTTTGCAGCCAGCCCGTGGACGAAGGTGAAACCCTGCCGTTGAACTGTTAGGGTATCCGATAACAGAGATCTAAAAGGTGACGTGGGGTATTGTAGAAAAACCCTAACTCATAATCGCTGCTGCTGTAGATGCTTCCTAGAAGAAGAAGAAGGTCAGCCGTGAAGGGAGAATGAGGCAAAGAAAAACCCTTAACTCACAAAACTGAAGAACCTTTGCAGTTGAAGAAACCCTAGCTTAGGGTTTAGAGAAAAAGTGTGAATGCCCTAGCTAGACTCATCCATGCTAGGGCATCACATCCAACTCCTTCTTCTTCAGTCACTTGAGTAATCTTTAGTTGGAGCAGCTGTACCTCTGAGAGAAAGCGTGTCATAATGAAATGACTTGATCTTCTTTTATAGCCTTGAGTCACCTGTAAGTGGACCAAAATTAGAAAAGATAAAAATAATAATATTTTAACCTTTTCCTAATTTCACTTTTACCTTTTTACCAAAAGGTCTTTCTATTTATCTTTGACTTTTACCAAAAGTCCTTATTTATTTTTGACTTCCACTTGTGATACAAAAGTCCTTATTTATTTTGACTTTTGACTTTGGCCTTTTTCCAAGTGTCCCAATGGTCATTACCTGTGGTCCTTTTTGATTCTGTTACCAACTTATTTGTACCATAGTTGGTTTAGCCGAGGAGCCGCCATTTGACAAACATGATAAATGTTTGTTTCCAATGTATCAGATGATCCGCCTTTGTGCCTAGCCAGTTTTTGTTTCAAGTAATTATGACCATGGCCCCACGGGGTTTGTAATAAAATGTGCTAGTAGGGTGTTTTGAGTGGTTCGGTCTCCTAAGATGTAGAATTTCAACTAAGGTATTCCAGGGAGTTTCTTGCCCTTGACAATTATGCTTTGCCTATAGCCGAGTATAATCGACGAGGTTTTCTCCTGCTCCCTCTAAAGCTGGAATGTCTGGTTTTGAATTTTGGGCCTTGGGGGGTTATTAGAGCCCAACTGCGTATGTATGAACCTACTAGACATTATTAGAATAGACTATGGTCATGTCGTAAGTCACTACGACCCTCAGAAAAAATTCCGAAATTTTTTTACCGGACGCGTCAAATTTTGGATTTTTAATTTTTCCTAAGTTTTTAATTAAAATTTTCCATAGTTTAAATGGAAAATTTAATTTTGTAATAAGTCAGTCATCCGGAACCCGGATTCAGTGATTGAAGGCTCTAACCTTAAGCCAAAATTCATTCATGATCAGCTAGCCAGCTATCTCCAAGTTTCAGAAGTTCATTCGGCCTCATAATTAATAATTTCTCAAAAAAGTCATTTACGGAGAAATTATTAATTAAAATATTGAAAATGAATATTTTGGAGAACATTAAAAACTCTCCAAAATTAACCAAATTGAATAAAATAAAAGGCTAAATGACATGGCATTGGGCATTTATGGTGATTCAACTCGGCACAAATCCTCTTCAGTCAACAATCGGAGAGCATTAAAGGTACATTCAGTTAACAGACTTGTCATCTCCATCTAAACTCATGAATTTGGTGATTTGGAAGGCTGTGATTGGTCTGGTGATCATTACGGAGCAGTGCAATAATTGAAATGAAGGTTTGGTGCAAACCCTAAGTGTTTTGGCACCTAGCACTACCAATTAACACCTCCTTCTCACACCTTCATCCAATGCTCACGCCCCTCTCTCCTACAGTTGCGCCCTCACACGTGTGGGCCATTCAGTGGTATGATTTGGATTTTTAGGGTTGGAAGTGGGGGCGCCTTGTCTAGGTGGAGGCCACCCCTCACTCACACCAACTTTTTCTTAGGTCTGGGCTCTCAGTTATGTGTCGAGCCGATTATTTTATGGGGTTTGGTTTTAGGGTTTTAGCTTTCTCTCTTTGTATAAATAGAGGCTCTTTCAGCTCTATCAGTGTGGATGATTGATGTAGAGAACCTCTGGTGAAATATTGTAATACTTGTTGCTCTCATGCAACCCATTTGATTAAAGAAAGGCTTTGGAGGCTCATGCTGTGTAGATCTTGGATGCATATGTTCCGGTTAATGAGGTGATATTATTTCAATTTCTTTGCTTTTGCTAATTTGTGGGTATTAATACATGCTTTAGAGGGCTTATATAAGCACGTAAGAATAGATTTTTGTAGCTTTGAAGTAATCTATTTATTCATTTGCTTCCATAAATCTAAAAGAGCATTGTTTTATTCAGTTATATTTCATGCTTTTATGATTTCATTTAGTAAATAATACATGATTTATTCCCCTTTTTTTGGCAAGTGTATAAGTCTTTGTCTGCAGATCACTCCACCGCACCAAGTAGAAGGTCGAGCTAAGTTGCATCTCCTTTTCTTGGAGCCAAGCATAGGTTTCTAGCAGCTGCATGCTATTTGAGATCTAGGGTGGTTTCAAAGATTCAAGATCCAAGTGGTTTTATCTCATTTATTCACCCTAAAATTAAAATTTCAATTCTTCCACTTTATGCTTGCAAGTAAAAGTATGATCTATAAGGTTAGTCGTTTGCATTCTAGTTGCTCTCATTTCTAGATCTAGGAAGTGTTAAAACTTTGCATTTTACTTAGATCTAGTTAGTATTTGAAGTAGCATAAAAAATCCTATCTTTGCTTAAGTACTAAGTGTAATCTTTTAGTGTATTTTATTGTCTAATCCATTGTTTTACAGGAAAATAGCTCGCTGGTTTTTCTCTTTTCATGACAGGTTAAGCAGAAATGCTGGCAAAAAATTAAAGATACAAGCTCCAATAAACATTCCTTTTTCCCCCTTCTCCAGGTTGCCTTGAAGACATTCTCAAGATCACAAAAGGACTCCAAACTTCAAGAGATTTGTAAAAAATAATAAAGAGCAAGTGGGATTAAGGCTCCCACGCCCCTCTTCCCCCATTTGGGGGAAGCTTGTATCGTCTCTTTCTTTTTTCATGTTTTATTTGCTTAATAATTCGCTAAAGTAGAATATGATAGAATAGTTTCAATTTTTAGAATTTTGCTTTTCATTAAAGTTAGATAGAAAAGTTGCTTAGTTCATTACTTAGTTAGTTCAAGGTTTTATTTACTTTCTTTGATATAATATTGCAAAACCTAAAAGATACCAAAATCTCTTGAATCTCACCGTAAGGTGGATCAAGAGTGCTCTCTGTCGAAGAGTTTGTTTTACTGTCTTTATTTTTTCATGCACTTTATCTTCTTACAAGTTATTAATTAATTAATTTCTAAGACTCTTGAACTTCCCGGAACCTAAGTCAAGAGCACTCTCTATCAGAGAGCATTCCCACTGCATTTCCTTGCATCAAGCATATAGTTTAGCTAAGACTCTTGAACTTTTGTCAGAATACAAAGTCAAGAGCACTCTTTGTCGGAGGGTTTTAATTAATTTATTAATAAAATCTTTCAACTCACATTCCCTCTAATTAATTTACTTCGTTGATATCCTTCACCTAGTATACTCTGCCAACTTTCGAGTTGGGCTTGTACTCAGAACGGTGAACGGACTTGCTAAGACCGCAATAACAACACAAATTAAAATTTTACCCCTTAACCAATGCACCGACGTTGTAGAAAGTTTCAAATCCATTCTTAGTAAGGGCTCCGTAACTCCTCGTTGTCTAAGAGTCACGGCTAGTTGGTCAATCTTGGATACCAGCTCGAGATACTGGACGGGCCGACATGTCTAGAACGGAGCGACTTTGAACACTTTCCCAGTCGATCTCTGATACCTTCTTCGTTTCCAAGCCATAATAAGCAAGACCATTAAAACATTTAAAACATACCAAGAGCACTTGCATAACATTCACTAGCTTTATTTTCAAGACTTGTTGTTATTTCTTTAAGCATTGCAGTACTTTGACTCCATAAGGCATCGGTCTATTATTTTATGCACGATTATTAATCTGGATCATTTGTCTTTTGCTTATAAAAAATCTTTATCTGTGAATGCATCCTTATTTACAAGTTGTTGATATACTGTTCATCTTTTAAGCCAGTGCAGCAACATGGATTGCCTTTGTTTTGCGCTCTAGTTTTCATAAGTATAATCATCTTTCGTCATAATAACTCCTAAACAACACCCATCCGCATCATTCAAACATTAAAACTTACTTAAACATATTGAGCCATAGAAACTCTTTGTTATGGACTACCCCCCTTGGCTTTGTTAGGAGTTATCCTAAACGGAGGAGCGAGGAGTAGGTGACAGTACCTGGCTCTGTGCTTGCCCCCAAGGTCACACCTCTCCAACTTTCCTAAGTGAGGAGACAACTTTCGGAAGATTTTTGTTGCTGGTGTGCAATAGGCGGACAATAGATTCCAAAGGTACATCATCATAAACCAAGAGAGTTACTAATGCTTTTTTCTCACACTCTGTGTGACACCTAGATCTGGTACTAGGGTAACTTAACCAAGGGTAGTTAATCCTTGGAGAAGCACACCAAACCCATAGATCAAGGGTCAGAGTGCCACACATGCCTAGACCCAGTCTATGGATTACAGTGCTTTCTTGGTAACAGATCAGGTGCCTCCATTCTCCAGGAGAATGGCTACTCAGAACTAAATTGAGTTTACCAGTCCTAGACTAGTCTACATCGTGGTCTCGGACTAGATGTCTACTCAATACAAGGTTGAGTCTACCTAGGGTAGAGCTGGGTCTATATCCTGGTCCCAGACCAGATATCTACCATTCAACAAAATGGTCACTCAACACTGGGTTGAGTCTTCACCGTGGTCCCGGACCAGGTGGTCCCGGACCAGGTGGTCCCGGACCAGGTGGTCCCATTCTCTCTAAGAGAAGGGCTCTCAATGCTACTCAGAAAAATCAACACTCCCTCTCAGTGAGAGAGGCATTCTCTGCCATACCAAGATTGTCACGAAAGTACACAAACTTTGATGTTGACAGTGGCTTGGTCAAGATATCTCCAATCTGTTCATCCGTACGAATGTACTGCAACTTCAGAGCACCTCTCTACACTGGGTCTATGATGACATGATGCCTCATTTCAATATGCTTCAATCTAACATGAAACACTGGGTTCTCCAAAAGCTTTATGCAACTTTGATTATTGCATTGGATGATCGTTGAGTCAATCTTTACCTCGAACAGATCAGATATTAGTTTTTTGAGCCAACCTACTTCCTTATGGGCATCTCTTACAGAAATATACTCTGTCGCAGTTGTACTCTGAGCTATGGAATCCTGCTTCCTGCTGGCCCAAGAGATCATTGCTAATCCCATACTAAAGCAATAACCAGAGGTGCTTTTTCGGTCAACTGCACTGTCAACCCAATCTGAATCAATATATCCAGATAACATTACTCCACTGCTGGAAGTAACCCTGAGCCCATATTTATTGGACATGCATTGATTCAGAGCATTCTCTGTGTCTGGTCTCGTATGCACGAAGTGCATCCAGGATCCAAAAAGCTGTCTATACAGAGTAGAGTCCATACTCCGTGGTCTGGTAGCTGAGTCACCCAACTTTGTTAAGTTGATGGTCATGGGTACGCCCATAGACTTACAATCCTGCATCCCAAATCTTTGCAAGATGTCTCCTGCATAGTTTCCTTGTGTCAGGAAGATGTTGCCTGGCTTTTACCAGTCTTCTAGGCCAAGGAAGTGATGCACTAATTCAAGATCTTTCATCTTGAATTAAGAGGTAAGCTCCCTCTTACACTGTTCTATCAAATGTTCAACACCTGTAAGGAACAAGTCATTTGCATGTAGAACAAGTATCAAGACATAATAATGAACAACCTCAAAGTACAAGTTATACATAGCTGTACATTTGGAAAACCCCAAGCCATGGAGTAATCCATCCATCCTCGCATACCAAATTCTTGGAGCATACAAGGCTTTCTTCACAAAGCCTTCATGTTGTTCAACATAAGCTTCCACCTCAATCTTTCCATTGAGGAGAACTGTCTTTACATCTGTCTGATGTAACTTCCATTCAAATAATGCAACATGTGAAATGATGGTTCTAAAGGTAGTATACCCAGGAACAAGAGCAAATGTCACTATTGACTTTCTTGTTGGTCCGGGAACAATTTTCCACACATCATTCTTCATGATTGAACTGTACTCTTCAATCATGGCATCAACCCATACCTGTTGACTTGTTGCTTCTTTGCATGAAGGAGGTTCTGTACTGTCAAGTTGACCCATAAGCCCTGAGTACTTTTGTAGTATTTCTCTGGAAATCGTCAAAGGAGCTTCATGCTTCTCTCCTTCTTGTACCATTTCTTAATACCAATCTGATCTCCTTTTGTAAGGAGGAACTTTAAGTAGTCCTTCTGATGGATTTTCAGTGTTTTAAAAAACATTTGGAATTTGATCCTCAAATTCCTCTTCCTCCCTTTGAGTTTCTGAAACTGGAAACTCTAGTGGAGGTACTTCGTCTTCTTTTGAAAGCTCTTGTGTTTGATGCAAGGTTTTCTTATGGATGACCACATCTCTGCTGACTATCTTCTGTGAACCTGGAAGTGCTGTGCAGTGAAGGTGTTCAAATCTTTTATGCCACAACTCGCATGGACCCACTGCATGGGTGGGATCCTTGGAAACCTTGTAAAGGCCTCCCTCTTGAACCACAATCTGTACTGCTGAGCTTAGGTGTTCATTCTTTGCCCATAGAAGGACTTTCTTGTCCATAAAGAGGAATCTGAAGCCCTTGTCCTCTAAGCTAGCAACAGATAGAAGATTCTTCTTTAAACTAGGAACATATAGAATATCACCAATATGAAGAACCATACCTGAGTCAAGTTGAAGTGAAGTTGAGCCAACTCCTTCAAGCTTCTAAGTGGAGTCATCTCCAAGTTCTACTTGAGTGGTGAACTTTTTCTTTCTGTAACTGGTGAGAGCTCCACGGTTACCTGTCATGTGCTTGGAGGCACCATTGTCCACCGACCAAGAAGTGGACCAATCTGAGAGAAATAACTAGTTAGAGCAGAAATCAAGTAGTACTCTCTTCTAGGCTCTTCATACTTGTTAGACTTGGTTTTCTTCTTATTCTTTTTTGGTTCGTCATCTTCTTCTTCTTCTTCTTCTTCTTCTTCTTCTGCAACAGATGCATGAAACCTTCTCTTGGGTTTCTTCTTGTTCTGCCTGCAGTCTCTAGCATAATGTCCAAATTTGTGACAAGTGTAACATTCAATTTTAGATATGTTAGAGAACTTACCTTAAGGTTTCTTACCCTTATTTTGCTGAGGGAAAGGCTTCTTGAACTTTTGAGTCTTTGCTGCAAGTGCAAGGTTGTCCTCCTTGATTACCTTGTCAATGTTCCGTCCTTCTTCTTCTATGCAATCATGCCAAAGCCTTTCAAAGGTTGGTTGATTCTCTCGTCCACAGACGGATGCCATGAAGGTTTCCCAAGAGCTTGGGAGACCATCAACCACTGTTTGCACAAGATCATCATCATCAACAGTTATACCAATAGTAATGAGTTGATCTCTTATCTGTGCAATCTTTGTGAAAAAGGAACCAACGCTTTCATCTTTGTTCAGCTTCAAAGTTTGTAGCCTCTTCTTCAAGACTTTCTTTTGATTGGGAGCATTCTTTTCATATAGGTTTACCAACGTATCATAGCATTCTTTAGCAATTTTCAAAGATGTGATGTTAGGCATCAATTCCTCTCTGATAGAATCATAAATGACTCTTCTAGCCTTACCTTGCTTCCTCTTGTAAGCAAGCCTACCAGCATTTGTAGTTGGCTCTTTTGTGACATTAAGAACAATGTCATCCAAGTCATTCTCATCTAGATTGGTTGTCAACCTGGCCTTCTAGGAATTGAAGTTGGCTGAACCATAGAGCTTCTTTTCCGGTTTGAAACCATTGATGGCCATCTCTGTCCCTTATCCAAATGTTAGATCTGCAAAT
Source organism: Pseudotsuga menziesii (assembly GCA_001517045.1). Classification (NCBI taxonomy): domain Eukaryota; kingdom Viridiplantae; phylum Streptophyta; class Pinopsida; order Pinales; family Pinaceae; genus Pseudotsuga; species Pseudotsuga menziesii. Next base: position 733,976 of record LPNX010209766.1, on the reverse strand, counting down.
CCTATTCCAAGATCTAGTGAAAAACAACAACAGTGTCCCTTTACTGTGTTTTCACATGCTAAGCTCTGATAACATGTTGAATTTTAGCATTAGAATATAACTTTAAAATTTGTAGATAACCTTAAACAAATAACAAGTGCAGTAAACACACATTCATCACATCAACACAATGGACACAAGATTTTTCACTGGGGAAACCTTCAAAGGACAAAAACCCCAAAAAGCATTAGTAGCTCATCTTGTAAATGAGATGACTTAGGAAATTCTTCAAAAAGTTCCTCATACCCCAATCTGGGTTTGACCACAAATTATAGTCAAATTTTCTCAGTAAAACATACAGCATGGGTTTCAAACCCTAGATTCTCAAATCTTCAGATCTGCTCAAAACTAACAATGACTGACAAAAGAAACAGTCAACCCAACATATATTAGATCTGCCCAATAATAGGGCCTGTCTGGAAACAAGAATTGATTATCCAATTAAGACTGTCAAAAAAATCAGTCTGTCAAAAACAATCTGCCCAATTGTGTATCAGATCTGCTTGGAGAAGTTACTGATAGTCAACAATTATTTCAGACTACCCAGAATTATTTCTCCCTAACCGAGATCTGATTCTTTTTCTTTTCAATTGATTTCTGTCAGCCTGTGATTGTCACTTTGTCTCAGATCTGCCCGAGAGACAGATCTACCTACCCGGATGTCTTCTAAGTCTGCCCGTGACTAGTATGGAATGATCTACTCTGCCCAAGACCCTTACGGGCCTCTCTGCTGCTGATCGAGATCTAGCAGACCTGTGTTTGTTGGCCCAGGGTTTGATGGGCTTTGGAAAGACCCTGCTCGAGCCTTTAAGGTGCTACCGAAAAGGTAGCTTGTGACTGTTGTGGACTAAGGAAAGCTTTCTTGAAGACTCTTGGCTGTCTGTTAGCAGCCCTAGGGTCTGTTGTAGCAGCTCAGGGGTATGCTACAGACCCTAACCCTTATGGGTTCTGTTCCAGTAGCCCAAGGGCTAGTGTGGCTTGCCAGTGAGTAAAAGAGGCTCCCAAGGTAGCCCGTAGATGAAGGAGAGCAGAAAGAAACTACTTGTACTCAGCTCGTGAAGTTTGCAGCCAGCCCGTGGAGGAAGGTGAAACCTTGCCCTTGAATTGTTAGGGTATCCAATAGCAGAGATCTGAAAGGTGACGTGGGGTTTTGTAGAAAAACCCTAACTCATAATTGCACCTGTTGTAGATGCTTCCTGGAAGGAGGTCAGCCGTGAAGAGAGAATGAGGTAAGGTTAAACCCTTAACTCACAAAACTGAAGAACCTTTGCAGTTGAAGAAACCTTAGCTTAGGGTTTAGAGAAAAAGTGTGAATGCCCTAGCTAGACTCATCCATGCTAGGGCATCACATCCAACTCCTTCTTCAGTCACCTGAGCAATCTTTAGTTGGAGCAGCTGTACTTGCGAGAGCAAGCGTGTCATAATGAAATGACTTGATCTTCTTTTATAGCCTGGAGTCACCTGTAAGTGGACCAAAATTAGAAAAGATAAAAATAATAATATTTTAATCTTTTCCTAATTTCACTTTACCTTCTAATTTCACTTTACCTTCTTACCAAAAGGTCTTTTTATTTAAAGTCCTTATTTATTTTTGACTTCCACCTGTGGTCCTTTTTCTGTGGTACAAAAGTCGTTATTTATTTTGACTTTTGACTTTGACCTTTTTCCAAGTGCCCCTGTGGTCCTTTTTGATTCCAAAGGTACATAATCATAAACCAAGAGAGTTACTAATGCTTTTATCTCACACTCTTTGTGGCACCTAGATCTGGTACTAGGGTAACTTAACCAAGGGTAGCTAATCCTTGGAGAAGCACACCAAGCCCATAGATCAAGCGTCAGAGTGCAACACATGCCTAGACTCAGTCTAACGCTTACAGTGCCTTCCTGGTAACATACCAGGTGCCTCCATTCTCCAGGAGAATGGCTACTTAGAACTAAGTTGAGTCTACCAGTCCTAGAGTGGTCTACATTGTGGTCCCGGACGAAATGTCTACTCAACACAAGGTTGAGTCTACCCAGGGCAGAGCTGGGTCTATATCATGGTCCCAGACTAGATATCTACCATTCAACAGAATGGTCACTCAACACTGGGTTAAGTCTTCACCGTGGTCCCGGACTAGGTGGTCCCATTCTCCTAAGAGAAGGGCTCTCGATGCTGCTCAGAAAAATCAACACATCCAACAATTCCCCACAAATTGTGGATGAGGAGGCTCTAGCCCTGACATGGAAGAGCAAGGGTAAGGCAAAGAGGAAGAAGGGTGGTGAGAAGAACCGTGGCATGTCAAATGTGAAGTGTTTTATCTGCCACAAGCAGGGACACTTTGCCTCCCAGTGCCCAGACAAGAAGAAGAAGAGCAACACTCAGTTGACCGGATCTATAGAGGTGGAGGATTTCAAAAGGAACTTCAATGAGGAGTTTTGCTTGATAGCTTGCATGGAAAGCACCACAGGTAGCAGTATCTGGTACATCGACAGTGGAGCATCTAGTCATATGACTGGATAGAAAAGGTTCTTCAAGGACTTGCAGGAGGGTGGAACAGGTGTCCACGTTGAGTTGGGTGATGATGCGCGTTATCAGGCGCAAGGAGTTGGCACTATTTCATTTCAGAGGGAGTCTGGCAAACCCCTCAGTTTTATTGATGTGTTATATGTTCCGGGGTTGACCAAGAACCTCATATTAGTCTCCACTTTGGAGGACAAGGGATTTCAGTTGAAATTCTGAGATAATAGAGTGTATATCAGGCCCAAGGGGTCAGATAGGAGTTTGGATTGGGTGATTGGGATCTCGAGCGAGAAGGTGTATAGACTACACTTTGAGCCAAGATTGGATAGGACTGATGTAAAAATCTGTATAATGAGGCAGATCATCATACTCATAAAAATGGCTTATCCGTTGATAACTCTGTGTGTAAGCCCAAAACTGCTCCAAATCATAAGGAACATCTATGTGTGAAGAAGATGGGCGAGGAAAAACTTCAGCTAGCTGCACCTCATCTGATTCTTCACTGCACTACTTCTCCAAGTCCTCGTTACAGATACTCAAATACAATTCCGACTGATCATAGGAAAACTCCGACTGCTCTTCTTTACAACTTTCATAAGTTTCAGAATAAAACCTCCCCTCACTGGACACATCATAGATGGGATTCTGAAAAATATTTTCAAAGGTATCATAGGTTGGATTTTCAATAAAATTCCAATAGTCATCATCACCATCTATGTCAGATATGAGAGATGCCTCATCACTCGTATCAAGTCCCTGGCTACACTCCTCATTCTATTGAAAACAATCTTCTTCAAAAAGATGGGTTTCAAAGATATCACAGGGGACCCAACTTTCCAAATATTTGTCATCAGGTGGAGAGCATGGAGGATTCTCATCACACAAAACTTCTAAGATTGGATTTTCAATTAAAGTCTCGTAGTGATCATCCATGTCATGTGTAAGGGACTCTTCATCACTTGTATCATGCTCTTGACTGTACTCTCTCGCTTGGCTCCAGGTTTCTGTGGTGACAGGATGGAGCTGCCCAACTGTGTTAATGTAATCAGGCTCTCTTGAATATTGTTTTGCCTCTCTCCAACTTTCTCTGAAAATATTATGCATGTCACCTACATGGTTTATATACTCGGGCTCGCTTGGTGATGCTTCAGGACCACAACCCTCTGGAAAACCATGCTCCTGAACATAGCATGCATAGTGGCAAGAAGATTCCTCATGAAAGTCTTTACATGCCCTACAAAATGGTGTGTAAGGTTCAACCATTTTAGCAGCCTCTAATTGATGAGGAGGCCTCTGTTCATGGTTGGGTGCTTTTCTTTGCCAATTAGTTTTTGGAAGGAATGTTCTTGGGGCAGGCTGTGACTGCGCTCTTTCCATACTGATAACCTTGTTCTACATTTCTTTCATTGGGTTAGATGCTTGTCTTCCATTCTTTCAATCTTTCCTTCATTTCCATCATTTGTTTTTTATAGGAATCCTCTTCTTTATGCTCATTTGACTTTAAAGGAGTCGAGGACCTTGAATAACCAGGAAGGTTGGATTCACCTGAAGACTGCATATTTCTGTCTATTTTGACTGCCATTTCTTGTGCGTTTAGAAGAGTAGTGGGTTCTTTATCCTTGATTTGATATTGCATCTTCCCACCAAGTGCTTCAATGTAATAAAGCAAGATAGATGGTGCAGGTGGTTTGTAAGTGGCAGGAATGGCATTTGATAGTTCTGTGAATCTCTGGTTAAACTCATCCATAGTCTCGTTTTCCTTCTTCTTTATGTTTGTCAATGAAGCGGGTTGATGCCTAGGTTCCTTCTTTTCACCAAACTTGTTAGTGAAGGCAATTTTGAAAGTTGCGAGCGTAGCAAAGGAGTTGTCTGGTAAATTGCTGTACCAATCACCAACCCTTCCATCCAAGGAAAGTGCAAAGAGTTTCATATAAACATCATCATGTTGATGTGTAGGATCATTGATAAAAGCGTTGACACCTGGAGAAACTTTTGAGATGCATGGTTGAAGTGATGGCATCAATGCCTATGAACATATGGAGATTATGTCAAAAAAACAATTTTGATTATTATTTTCTTCAAACAAGTTACGGATGTCTAAAACAGACTTAGATCTAAGATTCTCAAGGATCCTACAAGAAACTAACTTATTCAATCTCCACCTATAAACCTATTCAGGTTCGGGGATGAAATTGAGTAAGCCTTCAGAGTTTCTTCTATTTGAATGCCTTGGTAAGTTATTTGACAGTGGAGTTGCCAGATGGATTGAAGTCTAATTTCATAGAGTTGAATTGACTAAAAATCTATCAAGAAAGGTAAAAAACTAAGAAAAAACAAAGGTTAAATTCGTCCAGGAACAAAAAGATTTGTCCCTGGCAACGACGCCAAAAATGTTGTCCGCCGAATGCACAGCGTCAGCAAAAATCTTTTGGGCTGCTATTTCCCTAAGCGGGAAAGGTGTGGCCTTGGGGGCAAGCAAAGAGCCAGGTGCTGTCACCTGATCCCAGCTCCTCTGTTTAGGCTAACTCCTAATGAAGCCAAGGGGGGTAGTCCCTAAAAAGGCTGTCTAAGGCTTTTTGTTTTAAAGTGTTCTTAGGTGAATGGTGATAATTAGTGTTGTTTAGGAGTTTTTATATACATAGAAAAAACCAATTACGCTATCCACGTTGCTATTTGCAAAACATGATAAGAATAATTAAAGCATCCATGCATGAAATAACTTAAACAGATGGACAAATGGTCCAAACTAGATGATGCAAGAATAAACAGACTAGTGCCTAAAATGGAGTCAGGATGCTGAAAATGTAATTCTATGATGTTTGTGAGATCGTTTTGCAAATGTACTTGGTCTAATTTTAGTGTACGTTTTATGAATGATCTTGTCAATTAGGCGAGGAGAATTATCGAAAATATTCTAAGTGGCCTCATTCGAGGACATGTTGGACCCTCTGGTTTGAAGCGAGGCGTTCAATAACTTTCCAACCACTGCGAAACCAAGAAAGCTACCCAGTGTCCACAGTAAAGATTTCCCCACTTAGAATATTGCACTCAATGCGAGGTGGTAAATTTTATTAAGTGTGAAATTGGAATTAAATCTATGAATTAAATAGCTACAGTGCTTCTAGGTATCTCGAACGAGTAGAGCATACACATTGTAAAATGGTAAATTTCGATTTTAGAGGATTTGTGAGTTGAGGATTTTATTAACAATCACAACTCTTCGACAGAGAGCACTCTTGATCCGCCTTATGGCGAGATTCAAGAGATTTATTGAAAACAAGAAATAGATGCTAAACGGAAATAAATAAAGCAGTAAACTCTCCGATAGAGAGCAGTCTTGATCCACCTTTTGGTGAGATTCAAGAGATTTTGGATTCTTTTTAATAACATGATAAACAAAACTAATCTACAAAATTAAATCTCTCCGACAGAGAGTGTTCTTGATCCACTTTTCAGTGAGATTCAAGAGGCTTTGGTTCTTTTTACTTTTTGCAATTTATTTAAAAGGAAAGAAAGCTTTGAAATAAAATTAAACTAAATGAAGTTTTCCTTTTAACTTTTATGAAAGCAACAACAAGTCTAAAGGCTAATCTAACAATTAGTTATGCATGCAAAAAAGTAAGAAAAAATAGAAAAAACAAGGACGATACAGGCTTCCCCCAAATGGGGGAAGAGGGCTCTGGGAGCCTTTATCCCACTCGCTTTTTATTGACCTGGGCTCAAAAAGGCCCAAAAATACTTGGGAAAGCAAGGGAATGAAGAAGGGGAATGGCATAATTAAGTCTAGATGCTTCAGCAAGGCTAAAACTCCAAATTTCGGCAGCGTATCCTTATCTTTTTTCATATACTTGCTAAAAACCAGCAAGCTTTCAATGCCAAATCTGTGGGTTAATACTTTAAAAATACATAAAAATACACTACTTTAGTACTTGTAAAAATGAGAAAAATTTGGACTTTTAAGTACGAAAGTAACTAATGATTTAGATCCAATATCTAGAGGTAAAAAACTTGGAATCTTTTAGATCTAATCCTATTGCAAGTAAAAAGGAATGATAAACATTTTAGATTTTGCTTTTACTTGTAACAATAAAGTAACTGAAAAGAACAAATTTTTTTTGTAGTTTTGAAGAAGGAAAGAGAAGGAACCCTAGCCCAAGCTTGAACAAGATCGAGGAGGAGGACGCCTGAAAAAACAAGAAATGTTAGATCCAAAATATGTGGTGAAGAAGACTAGATGTAGCTGAGCGCCAATCTTACTGCACAGCTAAAGAACCCTTCAAATAAGTGATTAAATCTAGTATGGTAGGTTAAACAAAATCAAAAGTGCAGACGTATAACCAACTACAACCTGCAACTCTTAAATCTTAGATAGCCACTCATAAATAAACAAATTGAACCTTCAAATGTCTATTCTATGGATTAGCATATAATCTTCTTAGCTAGATAATCAATACTTGCATAAAAGGAAAAAGAACAAAGTAGATATCACCTCGGTTATTTAATCAAACATTCACAACAATGAGAGTTCTTGCACCATCAGTCTGACCTCCAAAGTCTCAACTTTTTTCATAAAAATATAAGCAATTACAAGTTACACGTGCAGAGGTTCCTTCCATCCATCCAGAATGAAGAAGAAGGGCCTCTATCTATACAAAAACCAAGCCCCAGGGGGGGATTTAATGAACTAAAGATCAAGCTCAGTGTGACTCAGTTGAAGAGGAGTCGAACTGAGCTAAAAGAGAGTTGAAATGAAGAGGAATTGACCTTCTTCACCCAACAAGTGCCAACACATCACCAAAATCCCAACAACCGAGTGAGTCATCCAGCCTCCTCACCAAACTCCACTCGTGCAAGCTCCATCTCCTCATGCGATTGTATGGAATTAAATGGAGAAGGAATAATGGATTCGCATGAAGGAGTAAACAAAGCTTTAATAATAAAAAAGGGGAAGGGTCCACCCTCACCCCATTGGCCCCCACCTCCACGCTAGTGCAAGCTTTAGAAGAGTTGACGTCAACCACTACAATCACGAGCTCTTAAAACCTTCAATCACATGGTTTTAAAATTATACATGGGAGGGGTCCATCGTAATTACCTTTGACGTCACCCTCATCTAATGGTTTAGCGTGAGCTTCATCCTCACCCTCACGTCACCACCATTCACTTGCACTTGGAAATACATATAATACCAAGGCTTAATTTTAATATTTCTTTTAGTGGATGGGTTCCCCAATCCCACTCATCCCACCTCTCAAGCTAGCATGAGTTCCACTTCATGCTAACGTCACACATTCATTAAAATAAATCGTAACCCCATTTTAAAACAAAGTTTGAGCTTGCTACTAAGTGGAAGAGGGTCGTAAAACAATGGGTGACCCATGCCAAGTCATCCCCACCATTAAAAAATTAACTTTGACTTTAAATTTGTCTTTTTTAATATTTGGACTTTAGTGCACATTCTCCAAATTTAGCATTTAAATGCTATTCTGATGTTCTGTTAGCCAAATTATGCCTTTCGGGATGTTTTAGTTGGCCGAAGCATAGTGAAAGTGGCTCTTGGGGTAAAGATGTTACTCTGGGCTTGAAAATGAGCCCAACCATGCCGAAAACGGACATTGAATCACACTTTTTTTTACATTTTGAATTTTTCCATTTAAACCATTAAAAAATGGCTTAAAAAACGAAAAAAAATATTTTTTCTCGGAATCCAACGAAACTCTAGGGGGACCTAGTACATGTTTATACGATTCAATTCGAATGCCTAGCATGTTGAAAAACAATGACACGAAGGCTCTAATAACCTCCTAAGGCTGAAACACCAAGACAACTACCCCAGCTTTGGAGGTGTGAGTGAAAAACTCAGAAATTATTAGTCGTTTGTCCAACAACCAATAATAACCAAGGGAAAAAACACTCTGGGCTAGTCGGCTTGATGCTTAAGTCCGGGAAAGCAAGCCTTTTATAAAAAATTAAATGCTAGGACATTTTTTACAATTTCCCCGAGGTATAAATATGTGTTACAAAAATTTTCGAACAGACTCCCAGAAAAAGGCTGGTGGACTTCTGAACTCTGATCATGAACAAGTGTACTTGTTCAATACTCTGGCGGCTCACCGAAAATCTAGTAACTGCAAAATTAGTGGATAACAATGGGCTCAAGCAGACACCTCGAGCATGGTACTCGAGGATATACAACTATCTACGGGAGGTGGGATTTCAACGGAGTGAGGCTAACCACAACCTGTATTTCTTGACGGGTGAGGTGCCTCTCATACTGGTCTTATATGTAGATGATCTCTTTCTAACAGGAAATGAGAGGTTGATTGGCAAGTGCAAGTCCAACCTTGCAGTTGAGTTAGAGATGAAAGACTTTGGGTTAATGCATTTCTTCCTAGGCTTGGAAGTTTGACAGAGAGATGGGTTCTTCTTCATTGGACAGGGGAAGTTTGCAGTAGAGATCTTGAAGAGATTCAGGATGGAGGATTGCATGCCTATGGTCATACCTCTAGTTTCCAATTGGAGGAAGATAGATGCATCAAGGTCAGACGGATTTGATCTTACCTTGTATCGTCAGCTTATCAGATCGCTTATGTATTTGGTCAACACACAACCAGACATTAGCTTTGCATTCAACTCTTTGAGCCAGTTCATGGTAGACCTCGAAGAGTGCATTAAACAGTTGTGAAGCACATACTTCGCTACATTAGAGGTACAGTGGAGTATGGATTGGTTTATGAGCGTAGGGGAGTGTACAGTTAGCAGGCTTCACAGATGTTGACTAGGCATGATGTGTAGAGGACAGGAAGAGTACTTCAGGTTATTGCTTCAACATTGGATTAGGGGTTGTCTCTTGGTTCAGCAGGAAGCAAAATTCAGTTGCACTGAGCTCGACAGAGGCTGAGTACATGGCAACTAGTTTGGCTGCTTGTGAGGTTATGTGGTTGAGGAAGTTACTTTCAGGGTTGTTCGAGTGTGAGTTAGAGGCTACAGTAGTTCACTGTGACAATCAGAGTGGCATCAGGCTATCTGAAAATCCAGTGTTCCATGATCGGAGCAAACACATAGACATCAGGTACCACTTCTTGAGAGATTGTGTTCAAAGAGAAACCATTCGGTTAGAGTACATACATACATGAGCTGGTGGCAGACATTTTCACCAAGGCACTTGGCAGACACAGTTTTGTGAAATTCAGGGATAAGTTGGGGTTGCTACCGAATCCCTTCCTCGTTGAGAGGGAGTGTTAGAAACCAACAACAAAAAAGGTCTTCTAGCATTGCATGTGGTTGCTTGTGAGGTTATGTGGCGAGGAAGTTACTTTCAGGGTTGTTCGAGTGTGATCTAGAGGCTACAATAGTTCATTGTGACAATCAGAGTGGCATTAGGCTATCTGAAAATCCAGTGTTCCATGACTGGAGAAAACACATAGACATCAGGTACCACTTCTTGAGAGATTGTGTTCAAAGACGAACCATTCGGTTGGAGTACATACAGACATATGAGCAGGTGGCATACATTTTCACCAAGGCACTTGGCAGACATAGTTTTGTGAAATTCAGGGATAAGTTGGGGTTTCTATCGAATCCCTTCCTCGTTGAGAGGGAGTGTTAGAAAGCAACAACAGAAAATGTCTTCTAGCATCGCATGTGTCCTTGCCATAGTTACATATGTCGTGTTAGCGAATATATCGCTGGGGGTCCGGAATGAAACTTATCAGCAACAACGGCAAAAATATCGACAAATGTCATAAAGCATAAACAAAATACAAAAATAAACATTTTTTTCAATTTTTTTAACATCTAAAGCAACAAAAACATCAAATAAACACATTTCGACGTAAATATTAAAATACAACTCATATATAAGATGCATAATATGTCAAATGGTGGATAACGATGGAATATCGACTATAAACTAAAAATACTAAAATGTGTTTGTAATGTCCTCTTCTGCTTAGGCATAGAGGACCAACCCACTAACCTATGTGATTCCTATAGGTTCGAGCGGGTACTGACAGTCAAGGAATCAGCTGAAGACTGATGCCATTTATAGAAGATCTAGGGCATCAATATTATATCACCATTGGGTTGAAGAGGGCCACTAGAGCCAAAGGCCACCTGCATGCATGACATCCGGGCATTATTTAATGATGCATGCACCCGATTAAGTCTCCATGCGCATGCATGCAAGTCAATTGCAAATTAGAAGACAAAGTGACCTAATTAGGTCAAAAGTTAGGGTTTTCACAGTTGAGAGTTATAAAAGAAAGATAAAGTGAATGGAGAAGTCACTTATGTGATAATTGATTTGTGGAGTTGAAATGGAGAGCTCGACGTGCTAAGTTGGGGTTGAGCGCATCCTTAGCTAACTGGTGTATTTCGGCAATGAAATCTATCTGCCCTAGTTCATCATCAGGTTGGATCATCTAGGTTCAGCACTAGTTCATCATCAGGTTACATTCAGCAGTTATTCTGGGAGGTTGATTATTCATCCAACGAGAGGGTTTCACCATCACATTGTGTCACCGTGATTAGAGACAAAGCAATTCGTTTTCCTACCTACAGGGTTCAGAACTTCCGCATGTTGCTTCCATCATCATCAGAGGGGTATTATAACCCTAGTGCACATCATCCGAGCTTCCAGCAACAACTTATTTATTATTCTGGAGCTTATATAGTTTGAGAGGAGGGCGCATTCACCTGTGGAGGACGATTTGGTGTATCTCCTTATTCCTCCGGCATAATCCTTGCATGCTGGGACCAGTCTCTTCACCATCAGCTGATCTATATACTGGTATGTACATGCATTGATTTCTCCTATTTTATAGCATCTCAGTATTTTTCTAGGGCACATATTTGCGTGCAACTGCATGCATGCAAAGTTCAGGGTTTGCTTTCCTATTTGATTAAGGAGTAAGTCTATTAGCCATCTACAGTATACACATAAACAGGAAAATATCAGTTTGGGATATTACAGTGTTCTTGATGGAATGATAGAAAATCACATCAAATGATCAAAATAAATGTCTCTCAAGAGATGAATCATCATGACTCATGAGGCATGTAGATAGTGTATAGAGTCTAGACATAGTATGATAGTACAATGATAAATAATAGGAATCGAGTCATCGACTCCCTGAGGATGACCCTCTAATCAATCTACCCCTTTTACGGGTAAAGGGCACCACTCTTCCTCTAGAAGCAGTATGTGGCTGTGGAGGTGCTCTAGATGAGCCTGGGGTGGAACTAGTACCTCCAACTATTCGAGTAGATAATGTGGATGAGGGGGAGGTGAATGTGAGCTGTCTCCTCCCTGTCCCAACTGTATGACTCTGTGGAGGTGGTGGCACTGGAACTGGTCGGCGCTGCACCTGAGCTGCACTTGAATATCAACCTCCTCCTCAATGTCCTCATAGTCATCCTATGGAAGTGGAACATCAACATCTTGCTCTGCCCCCTCCTTCTCCGATAGATCTGCATCATCATCCTCCTCTTCCTCCAGCCATTCATGTGCCTCGTCCATCACAGGATCCTCCGTCTCCACCCTCCATTTGCTAGTAGTGTCAATGTCATCCAATGAAATAACATTTGAATTTGTTTCACCTGCAACTTTAGATTGTAGTAGACATAAACCATGTCATTAAGGCGTTGAGAAAGTAACCTGCATTAGTATGAGATCCATAGTTAGGGGGTGATAAATGATGATAAATTCAAATTCAAATTTGTAATAATTATATTTAAAATTAATGAAATTATAAAGAGTCAAAGATTATAAATTTAAATTTTCATTGTTAAACTTTAAACTTTAACATTTCTAAATTCTAACCTTTTGTGCTCCATGGAGTGTATCTTCTGAAAGACACTCCAATTGCGCTCACACCTTGATGAGCTGAAAGTTTGACTTACCACTCTAATGGCAAGTTTGTGCAACTCTGGGACTTTGTGACCATAGTTAGTCCACCACATATCTACAAAGAAAACAAGGAAAGAAAGACAAATTACAAATTACAATGTATTAAATTTCTACCAAGTAAAAAAAATAGAAATGAAAGAGTAAATAATTAAGAATCTAAGAGATCAAAATTTGAAAGTTTTAAACAAATTGTAGCTGGCATCCTTATGGTTCTATCCTAGACAACCATGTCATAGCTAAAAGTGCCCCCTGACATCCTATGGATCTCCATATGTCTAGAAATCTTTGCGCGCTCAAAGGGAATTAACACCATGCTCTGAACACACTGGAGAAAGCCATCCATGACCTCAACATCAAACTGAAATCCACATGCATAAGAGAAAGCAGGGTTGAGGTAGAGCCCTGCTGCATGAATGGGACGATGGAGAGTATTATTCCATCGTTCATCAATCACACTCCATAGTTCAGCTCGACTTGTGAGTCCCACCTCCCCCTTGTCCTCATAGTAGCGATGGATAGCTACCTTGGGCCTATCCATGGCCTCATACAAGTAGCCCATTGCGGGATTTTCACCATCAACCAAATGAAGAACCTTTACCAAAGGTTCATTGATGGCACATACCTCCTCCAATCCTGCCGAAAAAATCAAATCAAATTGCACCATTTGAGCAATGGCTTGCCCATCTTGTTTGGTGCTATAGACACAAGATGCTCACTCATCAGAAAGAAACACCCACTGCAACTCCATCATAACCTTATGCATAGACTGAAGAGAAATGAAGGAAGTGGCGAATCGTGTGATTGCAAGTCGCATCAACTCCTTGTTCCCTGTGAAGCGTCTCATGAGTGAATGAACATAAGTGTTATTGTATATATATTTTGTAACACTCCGAGCTGAATCAATGACTTCCTTGATCCAAGGAAGTTTTCCCATGTCCTCTAGAATCAAATCAATGCAATGGGCAGCACAAGGAGTCCAATACAAGCTTGAATACCTCTCCATAAGCATCCTCCCAGCAACAACATAATTGGCAGTGTTGTCCGTAATGACTTGGACAACATATTGTGGACCTTGTTGTTCGCTGAGATGCACACCAGCAACATAAATATTTCGAAAGCTATTTCTTCACTACAAGTGGGAGAAGTGTGGCCTTGGGGGCAAGCAATGAGCCAAGTACTGTCACCTGAATCCCAGCTTCTCCGTTTAGGCTAACTCGTAACGAAGCCAAGGGGGGTTGTCCCTAACAAAGAGTTTTCTATGGCTCTTATGTTTTTAAGTGTTTTTGGTGTTGAGTGATGCGGATGGGTGTTTTTTAGGAGTTTTATAATGAGATCACAGTTTATAAAAGTGAGATAAAAACAAGATTAACAACAATCCACGTTGCGATCACAAGACACAAGATTTAGAGATAAACAATACAATGAAGACTTGTGCAATAAGATAGCATCCATAGATAAATAACTTAGACAAATTCCAATGGACAAATGGCCCATATTAATGGTGATGCGTAAAAGCTCAAAAGACCAGTGCCAAATGGAGTCAAATATACGAAGTGCTTGGGGATGCTGAAGATACAAGTCTCGGAATAATGTTGGTGAGAATGTTGTGCAAATTATCTTGGTTGTTTTTATGAGTTTTAGTGATCTTGATTATTAAGGCTAAGAAAGCAAGGTATGAGTCCAACCAGGAAAAAGTATACCTTCAGTGGCTCCCCTTGGTGACCTGACGGACCGTCTAATATTCTAGGCTAGGTGTCCAAGGAACTTAACCAACAAGCTAGAACTCTATGACAACGGTGATTTCCAGCCCCACCAGTAGGAATTTCCCCACTACCTGACTATTTCTTGAAACAACGCCGGTTTGTTGGTTTATGGGGGTGAAGATTTTATTATGGTTATCACTTGTAAGATTAACAAATCTAGTCACCGTTCTGAGTAATCCAACCCCTTAGGGAAGGCAGAGCATACTTGGTGGTGGAAAGCAACGAAATAAATTAAAAAAAAAGGGGGATGTGAGGTTGAAATTTTTATTAAGAGCACACGAAAAAAAATCTCCGACAGAGAGTGCTCTTGACTTCGTCTTATGACAATGTTCAAGAGGCTTATGATGCACGGAATTAAATAATTGTACTGGAAATAAAGTCTAATCTACCCAAGAATCTCTTTCAGGTCATAGACCGTACTTGGGAGAGCATGGGGGTAAGTAAAAAATGAAATAAAAGCAACTCTCCGACAGAGAGCACTCTTAATCCACTATTGGTGAGATTCAAGAGATTTCTAACTTAAGCAGTTGCATTACTTGAAAAATGAGACCTTTTGGTAAAATAGTAAACAACTAGCAACTAAAGATGCTAAAAAAAATGAACTAATCTAGCAATCAGTGATCTAAGAGCAAAGAAGGAAACTAACTAACAACTCAACCAAGCAAAGAAGACTACATGGCATCCCCAAATGGGGGAAGTGAATGTGGGGGCTTAAAGACCCCACTTGCAAACTTTATCATGTGAGTACAAATGCCTTTGGGATGAAAACCCTTGGAAGGACTTTGAGAGAAATAAACTTTGAAAATACTTGAAACAAGCTATTAAGAGCTATTACAAAGAATAATGATTAATGATTTCTTGGTTTGGATCATCCTTTGGTTTTTTGATGTTCTTCTTGGTTTAGAGCTTTTTCTCTTCTTTTCGCTTCAAGATTTCTTGGGTTTCTCTTTCCCAAATACCTATCACAATGATGAACTCAATAATCCATTAGCATTAGTCAAATAAATAACTAAGATCTAATCAAACTATCACTATATTTTAAACTAGAATGAAATCTATGAATGAAAAAAGCAAACAATCAAAAGAGATCTAACTATTAGCTTTTGAAACAACTAACTCTTAACCAAACGTTTTGTTGCTTTTGTGACCTTTTGAAGTTCTCAAGGAGGGACGAAAGGGAGAAGGTTTGGACAAGTCCAAAGGCAAAATGAAAGGGAGAATGGAAGTTTAGAAGAAGGAGACCGAAAGGAGGCTAGAGAAGGGGTCTTGGAGGGAGACGAAAGGGATGAGAAAGAAGCTTAAGGGAGGAGGACGAGAGCAAAGAGATAAGAAGCTAGAGAAGAGTGTGGGAATGATAAACTTGAAGATCCACTACTCAAAATAGTAACCAAGTAACCATAAAGAAGGATAGATTCAAATTGAAGATGGAGCTTTGGAGTAAGATCTCCTTGTGTTTTTCTTCTTGGAACAAGCCCAACTCTGTAGATCCTGAAAGACAACAATGTTAGAAGGTTCTTATGATGATCGAGATGAGATCGATGCAACTGAGCTCACACCCTTCTCCAAATGGCAAGCTCTGTTGAGACAATCAACTTGAAACCCAGTGAGATCAAATGAAATAACTAGTATGCTAGGAATATTAAATCAAGATCAATACTTCATATAATTGAGTACTTGTATTCATCTAGATTACAACAAGCTTTGCATAATAATCCAACTTGACAAGTGCAAATGGAAAATCTTATGTTCTAACAATAGACTTCTAAAGCTAGTTATTTGATCCAACACATGAGAAACATATTGAATTCAAGGAAAGATATCACCTCATATTAGACACATCCACCAAGGAGGAAACAATCACATAAACCTCCAAAGTCGAAAAGCTTTACTCAATGAAAGACTGATTACAATTTTAGTAGAGTTTCTATGCCCAATTCTCCATCTGGAATGAGGAACCAAGCACCTCTCTATATACAAAAACCAAGCCCCAGGGGGGACTTTATGAACTGAAGAGAGAGTCCAGAGTTAACTGAGTTAAACTAGAGGTGGGACTGGGCTTGAACTGAGTTGAACCGGAGCTGAACTGGGCTTGAACTGATAAGAAACTGAAAACACACTCAATCAAACCCCCACCAAAAACAATTTGGCGTCTCCTTCTCCCCTCACGTGTGAGCTTCATAAGGTAGGTGAGGAGATGTGGTGATGTCTTAAGTTCCACGATTCGCTACCATTAAGAGACTAGCGTGAGTCTCACGTCAACCTCCAACCAATTCGCAATAGCCCAAGATCATGTGCTTGATTGAAGGGATGAGTCACGCTTGATTTGTGGTGACATCCCATTTACCTAGCGAATCAAAGATTTGACCTTCAATTTGTTTCATACCAAAGTAATGATGCCAACCATGCAACATGAGTGGGAGCCCACTAGGTGGATTCGCTAGCTCCAATCTTGATTGCGTGAACATCAAAATAGCTTTGACGTCATCCCCTCTTGAAATGATTTGTAACCACTCCTTTTTGTTTGGAAAGCTACATGATTTACCATGCCTTAAAATAATATAACGTATGGGGAGGGGTCCACCCTCCCCCTTCACCACTTCATATTATTTCAAATGGTGATAGCGTGAGCCTTCCTCACGTCACCTCTCTTTTATTAAATCGCCATTTTAAAAAAAATAACCCAAACCTTAAGTTATAACTTTGAAGAGGTTAGCAAATGGCTTAAAAAATGGAAAATTTATTTTGTTCTCGGAATCAAACAAAACTCTAGGGGGACCTAGTACATGTTCATATGACTCAATCGAAATGCCTAGCATGTTGAAAAACACTGATATGAAGGCTCTAATAACCTCCTAAGCCCGAAACACCAAGACAACAACCGCAGCGTTGGAGGTGAGTGAAAAACTCAGAAATTATTAGTCGTTTGTTCAACAACCAATAATAACCAAGGGAAAAAACACTCTGGGCTAGTCGGCTTGATGCTCAAGTCCGGGAAGTCAATCTTTTTATACAAATTTAAATGCTAGGACATTTTTTACAATTTCCCCAAGGGGGTATGAACATGTATTTACAAAAAATAAAAAGTCTAGCCCAAAACTGGCTAACTCTGGAGCACACTGAACATCTGAACTTTGGAGATGAGCATTCATCATGCTCGATAACTGGCGGCTCAATAGGAAGTTCAACTATTGTACAAAATAGTTGGTAACAGACCTATCTCTTGGATAAACTTATCCAACAAATCACATAATAAGTGTGCGTCTCTAACATAGGGAGATGCATCAACAGATTTGATAAAAATTGTCCCCCTGGGACAATTAACCAAGAAATTGATAATGGATCTGCCCTTCCCATTAATCTATCCATCTGACATAACATTGCAACCAGTGATCTCCCATGACTGTCTGAGCTCATCTAATCTCTGGGTGCAATCAACCTTCTCCTCATCAAGGGGTCTCCCTCTCAAATCATTATAGGAAGACCCCCTATAATCTGGACCAACAATACCAACAGCTGGAAACATGGCATGATAGTAGGGGTTGTTTTTGGCGATGTTGAAAGGCACGTCACCCCATTGTAAACATTTTGTCACAATTTGTTATCCGCCTAAATGGCACTCGGACGGAGAGGTGCTTAGGCTAGACTTGTGGGTTAGGGAGTTTCAACTCCCCACAAGTGTTAAATTTCAGACGTAGTTGGCCTATCACTAGGTAAATCCTTGATTCTATCACTGTATTTGGGAAGCTCCTCTCAAACGGGAGTTAAGCACGAGGCCGCGTGGAGGCTTCGACAGAGGAGATAACCCTCCGTATCCTTGTCAAAGCGTAACTCAGGACTTTTACGCATCTGGGGATTCTGTCTTAGACAGAGTTTCGGGCTCAGCTACCCTGCCCATGCGTACAAGTCCGGCTTGCGACTGTCCCCCCAGACTGTTGGTATAGTTAAGGTAGCCTTTAGTCTCTTTGACATCTAGGGTTCATACACAGGTAAACCGGAAGGTTATTTTTGGTTGACCTTGGACGGGCTTGGAAGGTAACCCCGGTAGAAAGTGTGTGAGGGCGGTGGGTGATTCCTCCGCTTGTGCCTAAGAACATCTACACGGGACGCCAAGTAACTGTCTATCAGCTTTCTTCTGGAAAGTACATCTTATACCTGTTTGTCTGTTTGGGCTTTAGGAATTTTTAGTGAGTGCTGTGTGGTTTGTCTGTACTTAGTGGGCCTTTTAGGTGTCTGCTTTGTAATTTTGGTTGACCATCAACCTCAGACTTTGTCTCTGGTTTTGAAACTATGGCTAACACCCCTTTGAACACCAACCAAGAGATCCCCTTGATGGGAACTCCTTGTCCTATTCCTCTCACAGGGAATGTTGGTGTTCCCTTGATGGCCACCTTGAATCTTCCGGGATTCACCCTAGGGCTACCGGTGTGGTTGTTTTCCACTCCAACTGTCCTGAATGCTCCTGATGCTTCTCAAGTAAGCTCCTTATATCAAGGGCATCAAAACACTGCTACCCCTCCACCTTTAGTTAGTTCTCCTCCTCCTTCTACCTCATGCGGCGAAAGTACTGATACTAGTAACCGACAGTCTAAAAGGAGTAAAAGAAGGAGGATTAGGAAGAAAGCACATAAGCAAGGGGGCACCCGTTCAACCTCTGCCAGTCAAGTTGAACCTCACCACCCAGCCTCTGTTGTTCAAGCTGGGGGCACCCATCCAACCTCTGTAGGTCATGTTGGATCTAAGCTCTCAACCTCTGCAAGTCAAGTTGATATTCACAATCCAGCCTCTGGTGATCATGCTGGTAGGATCCTTCCAACCTTTCCAGGCCAAGTCGGATCTTCTCACCCTGTTCACGCTGAGTGCACTCGTTCAACCTCTGGTCTTCAAGTTGAACCTCCTCATTCAACCTCTGCAAGTCAAGTTGATATTCATCATCTAGTCTCTGTTGATCATGATGGTGGGATCCTTCCAACCTTTCCAGGTCATGTTGGATCCAGTCTCTCAGCCTCTGTTGTTTACGCTGAAGACACTCGTTCAACCTCTGGTTTTCAAGTTGAACCTTCTCATCCAACCTCTGTTGTTCAAGTTGGATCCATCCACCCAGCCTCTGTTGTTCAAGCTGGGGGCACACTCTCAATTGCTGCAAAGCATGTTGATCCTAACCATTCATCCTTTGTTGTTCATGTTGATGATGCCCGTCCTACCTCTGCAAGTCATGTCGGACCTCAACTCTCGGCCTCTGCAAGTCATGCTGGGGGCAGTCTTTCAGCCTCTGTGGTTCAAGCTAAAGACAATTCGTCAACCACTGCGAGTCATGTTGACACTGTTGAAAATTCTACCCGTTCAAAACACAAGCCCAAGTTTCCTTGTAAGCTTTGTGAGGGAGACCACCTTACTTATAAATGCCCTTCTATTGCGGAGGTGCGAAGAGTTTGGATTCATGGTCATCCCGTTTTTGAACATTCTGGAGTCTCTCAACAACCAGCCTCTCTTAGTGAGGTTGGACCCAGTCATTCGGCCTCTGTTGTTCATGCTGGGGGCAAACTCTTAGCCTCTGTCGGTCATGCTAAGAGCAAACAGTCATCCACTGCTAGTCATGTTGACACAGTTGAGAAAACTGGTCATTCGAAGCATCATCTTAAGTTCCCTTGTGTGCTATGCAAGGGAGATCACCTTACTCATTTGTGCCCTGCTATCCCAGAGGTGCGAAGAGTGTGGTCCGAGACTCATGGATTTCATTCTTCTGAACACCCTCTAGTTTCTCAACAACCTATTCAACCTTTGGTTGATCAAGTGGTCGAACCAATCTCAGATTTGGTCGATCCCACTCTTCCTTTGGAGAGTGATCCTTATGTGATTGAACCAATGTCATCTTTGGTCAATCCCACTCTCCCTTCAGAGAGTGACTTTCACGAAGCGGTTGAATCGATTCCAGTATCGATCAGCCCCACTCTTCCCTCGGAGAGTGAAGTGTCTACTAGTCACATTTTCTTCACTGCCAGTTCAGTTCTTACTGAACAAGGGGGCACTGAACTTGTTTCGGATCAACCCCACCAAGCTCTCGGATTGCTTCCTTTGATTGGGATAGCCTAGTTGAGCCGCGCCTTCCTTCCGCTGCACCTTTCCAGATAAAGGTCAAAGTTGAACCTTATACGATTGCTCATTGTATTGTTGATGAAGGAGCCTCAGTTAGTATTTTGTCTGCTTGTGCTTGGCGAGGCATGGGATCTCCCAGCCTTGTGTCGACTGCTAGTCAGTTACTGACATTTGATAGAAGAACTTGTGTAGCCTTGGGAATTCTTGCTCAAACACTTGTTACTTTGGGTGGGAAGACCGTCTTAGTTGACTTCATGGTGATAGAAGACCCCTTGGATTTTAATATGCTCCTTGGACGTGATTATGTCTATGCCATGCAAGCTGTGGTGTCAACATTCTTTCGTGTGATGTACTTTAATCATGGTGAAGAAATTGTCACCATCGATCAGTTGGATTTTCTTGATCCTTCTCCTGAACCAACTAGAGACCAGATCTTTCCTTTATTGATTCCCAGTGTTTCTTAGACACTACACCGCCACGGGTGAACTATGTGGCCTCTTGTCCTTTGTGTTCAATTGCTACTGAGAAGCAGCCTCTGTTTTCATGCTTACCTTCTCGGGACTTGGTCCCCGCAGTTGATCGAGTGAGTCATCCTATACAGACTGTAGAGCCTTCTCTCCACTCTGTCAATCCATTTGAAAGTTTAGACATGTGTCCTATCTCGGATGATCTCCTTCCTTCAGATGAAGTCTTCCTAGAGTCTTTGATACAGTCTGACCTTCTTTTGGATGTTGGTTCAATTGTGACTAAGTCTAACCCTGATTTGCCTAGTAAGCCTAACTTTTCTTCTTATGTTGGTCTTGTTGAGTCTTTTGACTCTTCCTTTGAACAGCAAGTCAGTGATCCTGATGAGTTTGATTTTTCTTATGAATTTTTCAACTCCTGTGATATTGAGTTTGTTCCTACAGACTCTATATCCCTTGTTGATTTTTGCTGTCCTTCTGAGGTTGATCTTATTGATTATAAACCCTCAAGCCTTGGTTCTATAGAATCTTCTTCGGTTGATTTTGCCTTGACTTTACCTTTTATAGAAGATAGCAAAGCCACATGTGTTTCTTCTAAAGTGACTCGCATCGGATCTTTTCTTCTGAATACGATTCTGATGTTGTTGTTTTTTGGAGACAGGATTCGTAGTTGGATTCACAACTGTTTACTGGCCTCGCCTTGTTGTTCAAGTCGTAATTGCATTTGCATGTGCCCTGCTCGCGCTTTTGAGCCTGATGCCGGCTTCCATGCTTTTAGCTCGTTGTATAAGCCCTCATCTTTGTTCTCATTATCGCCCAGCCTTGTATCATTTTGCCTTTGCAACTTGACACCTTTTACCTTGAGGAGACGTTCCCCGAGTGTCCTTATCTTGCTCACTTTCCTTGCATTATGCATAGGTTTGTTCCTCGCCCTTGGAACTAGTTTCGCCTGTTTATGACACTCGTCTCCTCGTTTTTAGAGCATTCTTTCTGCTCTCCTTCGAGCTCGTTAAAAAACGTAAGGAGGCCGCGAGTTGACTTTTCCGGACTCGTTAAAATTTCACGGGAAAGATTTTGAGTTTCTTTAGGCCCAAGTCTGACTCCTAAAATAGACTTGACTGCCGAGTAAACTTGTCCATTCAGGCTTGTTAAGAATATGTGAATGGGCATCCACATTGGTGGTAGGTTATCTCTTTCTCGGACCATGTGGAATAATACGAGAAAGGATCCCTCTCTTTTCTACTGAATTGAGAAGAGTATTCTCAGGCATAGATTTATCTCTTTTCCGGCCCTGAGGGACTAAAGTTACGGAAAAGGAACTCCCGGTATGAGCTTAGTTTTCTCTTTTTCGTGCTCTGGACCAAAACATGAAAAAGATTCCGAGTGTACTTTATGTCTTTGTCATGCTCGTTAAACCCTAAAGAACAAAGCATCGAGTTTATTGTTGTAAGCTCCATTTCTCGTAATCAAATGGATCTTTCCAAGTGATCTTGCCTTCCTTCACACTCTTAAAACTCAGGCTGTATATGCTGCTTTTGAAGGAGCGTTGGGTAGGTGGTAATTTAACCTTTTTCGGACCTTCTTGACTAAGTACGAAAAAGGTGCGCCTTTTCTTCTTCGGAAGTTAAGAGAGTTCTTCTGTTGTTTGTTTTATACTTTTTCGGCCTCAGGAGACTAAATTGTACGAAAAAGGACCCCCCCGGAGTTTTCTTTGGAGTTTTTAGACTCTCTAAACTATGAAAACACCGTCGAGCATGTACTAGTTCGGGCTCGTAAAAATCCACGAATCAGTGCTTTATCAAGCATTCTTCTTTCTTTTCTTCGAGCTTGTTTAAAAATGAAAATGGTTTCGAGTTTGCTTTCTTGGACTCGTTAAAATTTACAAGAAAGAGGGGACACTATCAAGCATTATTTTCCCATCTTTTCAAGCTTGTTAAAAAATGAAGAGGGAACCGAGTTGGCTTTCCTGGACTCGTTAAAATTTAACAGGGAAGGTAAGGGAGAAGTTTTCTCTTGTTTTCAGTAATGGCAGTATGTCATCCTTGAACATAGCACTCTTTGTTTTTCGATATCCATGTTTCAGTGTCCACTTGTGTTTAGCTATCACTTTGAGTTTCCTACTCCTCCTCTTGTCAGTTATACCTGGGGAATCTGATCATGTTTCCTACATGACAGATAAGTCTAGTTGTTCCTTTTATAAGTTATACGCTGCCTTGGGTCATCTCTGTGTTGTGCTCACTGCTCAAGGACTCTTCCCAAATGTCTGTTTTTAAGCCTGATCCCATCATTGTTATATCTGTTATCTATTTGTGTTTCCCTTCTTTTGCCCAGTTCCTAGTCACTCTTGTGATCCGTTGGAGGATCTATTGCCTTCTGTATCACCGCATGGTTCCGTTTCAGCACTTCTTGATGACGAAGACCTAAAGTTTTGACGATGGTACCTCTGGATTCACTTTCCTTATTGGTGAATTCCTTTGCTTCAGTTGTCAGTTATCATCTATTGGTTGACAAACTGTTGAATCCTTTCCATGTTCGACTTCAGCTTTCCTTATTCACATGGCTTGGATTGTGCTGGTTCTTTAGGATCCTTTATGAAGACCTTAGTTCCTCCCCTATGGACTAAGTTGCGCAAGATTATGTTCTCTGCCTATACACAGCTTCCAGATCTTTGAAGACTCATTGTATATTGTGGCTTCGATCCACTTTTGTAATATACGTGGTTTTATACCCGTATTATATGATGTACTCACAGATTGTTAAAGGAGCTAGTGTTCCCGTATATTGCACATAGCATCCTCAGATGTAACTTTGTATCTGACATTACTATGTATTTGTTTCAGGTACTCTCTTTGCTCCATTGGATTTCTGAGTTTCTCAAAAGCTGTTAATTATAATGTATTTTGGCCATCGTTTCCCTCTGACCTCATACATTAGGGGGCATCTGTTATCTGCCTAAATGGCACCTCTCTGTCCGAGTGCCGATATTTCTCATGTTGGCACACAAAAGGACATCTATGGATTGAGGTTTGCCTAGGATACCCTAGATGAGTTGCTTATGATACATTCCTCTTCCATCCAGCTGGTTACTTTGCCATTTTACCTATGTTGAGTTGTATTCGCGACTCTCTTTACCGACAACTTGCGCATCATTCGCGAGTCTCCTTTACAGCAAGTCGCGAATCCTTGCATTCGCGGGTTGCGCTTATACATAGTTGCGAATCATTCGCGGGTTGCTCTACTACATACCCGCGAATGTGTATCTTAACATTTAAAAATAATAACACGCGATAGCTTGAGATTAGTTAAGCCTTTTTTCCTTAATCACCTTAACTACCTCAACCTCCTCAACCTCCGAAACTGCCTTATTTCACCCATATAAATACAGGCCTTGGGGAGGGTGTTAGATATAGACTTGGAGAGCAAAGTTATGCTGGTGGATTGTATACAGAATTCTTTGAAGCAGTGAACTCAGAATCCTTTGGTGACAGAGGAGTCCTTGTCTCAGACATTGGGTTGTAACCTAAACTCTTTCCATTATTGATAATAAAGAGATTACTTCTTCCATATGTTTTTCATGTGTTGTAGATTGGTAAATGTTTATGCTTCAGTATAATATTTGATTTGCCTAACCTGCTTATATATATATGAATCATCTTGTATCTGGAAGAGTGTCTTTTGACAGGTGAAAGAGGAACTATCCTGGAGACTTTGGAAGTGGAGCAGAGAGGAGGAGAATAGCAAGGATCAACCTTCGTTTAACAAGTAAGCCCTTCTATCCTTCTATTTCCTATTCTGTACTTTAGAAGTCAAATTGTCTGCAAGTTAATTGAGTATGTTGGTAACCCCAGACCTAAGGTTATTAGGTGCATTATCCTGTACAACACAATTCTATCCGCCTCTTCCTTTTCCCTTTTTTTGATTATGGTTCGAACAAAAGGTGGCCTCGATGCCAAGTAAGGTGAGGTTGAAGAAAGCATAGTGGGATGTGGGGGTCGTGTAGATGAGGAGAAGGAATGCATGTCACTTGTGGCTCCCATGGTTCGTGATTGTGTTCTAGATGCAAGTTCATTTTTAAATTCCTCCTTCTCGTCCCTCTTCCTAGCCATGTCAAGAAGGGATTGGTTTGCAATACACATCACTTCTGGGGTAATAGTAGGACAAACATCCACTTCATGCCCAACAACTTTGGCAAGGTGGTATTTCAAGAAGCTAATTCCACCACAAATTTCCTTCCCACATAGTTTGCAAGTCAACCTTTGTTGATTATTAGGGTCAATTGGTTGGCCATACTCCCACATTGGATCCAATGACTTTGGCATTGTGTCACTATTTAGTTGAAAGTTGAAACTTGAAGTGATAATGGAGATTAAACCCATGCCACAACAAAAAACAAAAATGAATAAAATGTTTAATGGATGCTATTGCTTGGATCTTTGATATTTTAAAAACAATGAAATTATTAATTTTAAATTTTAAAATTCAAAGGAATGGAGGGCGGCCAACCTAATGGCCATTGGCCAACCAACCTAGTTCCTGAACCCTAGGGCCTACACTAAATCTACATTAACCCACAAATCTCAAGCAAAAAGAAATAAAAAACAAATTAATACATACTTGAAACAAAGATGTAGTAGTCTAGTAGATGCCAAGATGGAACCCCACTCCACAAGCAATCCTTGAATCTGTTAATGGCTGGCTTCTCTTGTTGAAAATTGCCTAAAACCGCATGGACGGCTTCCTTAACAAACCCAAATAGCAAATGAAACCAAAAAAGTGAGCCGCAGTCGTTTTATTCTTCAATTTGGTGTTTTTTTGTTAACAAGCCGACATTCTATCGACTCGCGATATTTCCCCAATATATCGCGAGTTATTGAATGTGTCACGATATTTTAAAATATCGGAAAGTGTCGCGATTTTTTCTCGGCAATATATTGCCGACCCCTTCGACTCGCGATGTATAGTGATATGACCGATATATCGACGATATATGTAACTATGGTCCTTGCATGCTAGAGAGACATTAAACTCGAAGCCAAATCTATTAAAGTGATTTTCCTAAGTTTCGACTTAGGAAAATGCTTTAATTATTCTAATTTGATTTTGACTTTAAATGGAATCACTTTATTAAAGTGAAAAGTGAAATATTTAAGTGATGGCTATTCTAATCTTGGCCATTGATTCTCACCGGAGGATCTCATCCATAGATCCATAGTGAGGGTTAGGGTTTTCGTTTAGCTTATAAAGTTAAAATGAGATTTGGTGGAGAGGACACATACACAGACATGATGCAGGCAGAGAGAAGTCAGATGGAGGAGTTTGCAAAAAAGACGGAGGAGCAGCTGCACGACAGGTTTACCAGGCCAAACCGAGACCGTACAGATTGCGCAGAGGAGCAATGCCACACGCAACAAGGGTGCCATACAGCTACTGTACGGATCTGTATTGCTGACGTCAGCAACCGTACAGATTCTGTACAGTAGCCCGTATTGCTGACGGAGGGTCGTACAACTGGGCTGTATAGCTGTGCTGAGCAATAGTGCTTTGCAGCTGGGTTGCTCGGTGATTTTGCTGAGGTTTTCAGTTTTCCATGTTGGGTGTCTTTTACCCTGTTGGTTGTAAAAGTTCCATATCTTCATAATATAAATCCCATATCTGACTGGTGCACTGCTTTTCCCATCTTGGTTTGTTTTGGGGGTTTCCATCCCTAAAATAATAGTGACTATATTGTGATGTGATGTTGTGAATGTTTCTCAGTTTTTATATTCCGCTACATAGTAGTAAAGAAGTTCGTGTGTGGTTATTTCAGTAACAAATTAAATATACTGTTTAGCTTTAAAGGAAAATTTACATTTTCTCCCTCATTGTTTTGAGGGTTTTCCCCAGGGTACATAGTGTTTTATATGTGATTGCTTATGTGCATGAATGTTCAAATTGTTTCAAGTACTCAACAATTCCATATTTAAAGATTAAAGATCAAATCTCAACCAAATATTTAACATGGTATCAGGGCTCAAGGCGTGAAGAAGCTAAGTTTTAGCAAGTAAGCTTGAGCCTGCGTCGATCCTGAGAAGTTAAGCATAGTACTTGAAGATCAATGACTTCAATCTCCATGAGATAGGAAGATTGACTTGAAGTCACCTTGAATTTCTACACTTGGAAGGCTAGGATCCTGAACATTGTAGAAGAGCATGACTTAGATGGCTACGTATCCAACATTATGGAAGAGCCTATATCAAATGCAGGGCACATTACTTTCATGAAGAACCAAGCTAAAGCTAAGCGGATCATTTATGATTCAGTGAAAGACAACTTGTTGCTGGTGATTATTCCATTGAAGACCGCAATGTAATGCTTCTATGACAAACCTCTATGAGAAGAAGGCTCTGAGTCAGAAGAGGGTATTGAAGAACAAGCTTCGGAATTTGAAGATAGAGAAGGATGAGACGATGGCCTCTTTCACAGATGTCTCTCATATAAGAGATCAACTCACAAGCATTGGAGTAGTGGTGGATGAGGATGATCTCATTCAGACTGCTCTAGACTGTCTTTCACCTTCATGGGAGACATTCCTAGTTGTCGTAAATGGTCGAGATGAACAACCTAACTTTGAGAAATTGTGGCATGATTGTGTCAACGTTTTAGCAAATATGAAGATACTTGAACTTTAAAACTTTTGATAAACAAATCCAGTGCATGTAAATATCATACAACAATTCAAACACACAAATCATTCAATCCATAAGACACATGATGTACCCTGGAAAAACCCTCCAAAATTCGGAGGATGAAAAACCCAACAAACAATCCTTTGAGTATGATAGATAATGGCAGAAAATGATTTTATAACAGTTGCAAATTGCTTGATCAGAGATATCTAAGCAGCACTAGAGAATAGAGATCATACAGAATACTTCCACAGCCTTGCCAAGTGCATATCATTCTAATAACAAGCTTATTCAGTCATACAATGAAGGTAGCGAATGGTTGCATGCCTTTTGGGCACCATGAACACATTACACACTGTGTGCACTCGTCACACATTACCTATTGCGCCTTCCTTGACTTGGTGCCGAGTTGTCACCTCGTAATTATCTCCCACACTGAAGATATGCGCCCTCCATTAATTCACTGGTGTAACTGCCTCTAACGGAATGTAACTGAACTAAATTGGGTTGAACTGGAAAAAACTGAATGTAACTGAATTGAATTGAACTGATTAACTAATTGCTTGACCATTAGTTAGGAGTTTAACTGAATGTCTTTAGTGCTTCACAATCAGTGTCATCTTCAACAAACACTTTGCATAATTCAAGGAGTAGATTCCTTAATTAACTGAAACTTGTTTTCCACAACTTAGACTTAACTGATGTCTTTGCAATTCGAGTTCATTGGAGGTCTGACATAGGCAATTTGAATCTTTACTCTATCTTTGTGCTCATCTCTATAAATTTACTTAAAATCCACTCTTGAGTTACACAGTATATATATATTTAATTCAAACCCCAATTTAATTATTGGCAACCATAAATGAATTTCTTCACAATATTGCGGCGGAAAATAAATATTGAGAAAAATAGAACAATAATCACATCAATAGGGACACCAATATTTTTGGGTATGAAAACCCCCGGAAAAACCCAAGATGGGAAAACCGGTGCAATAGTCTAATGAGATGTTTTTATTAGCAAGATATAGAATAATACTATATAGAAATTGATTTTACCCAACCTGGAAAAATCTTACAACCGAAACTCACAGAGAAAACCCCACAAAATTGTATGATCCTGCGTCACTCTCTTCGTTACCTTGTATGGCCTCTGCGTCAACCGTTCGACCTTTGGGTCACTGTACGGATGTTGACGTCACCCTTCCGACTTCCTGCGTCACCCGTACGCGGCTACCTGCAGCACGACCTTTGCGTCACTTGTAGGGCCTCCTTATGTCACTGTGTACGTCCTTTGCGATTCGCTTGTGTATCCTTGTCAATCTTCGGATAGATGCTCTTCAGTCTCACCCTCTACAAATTCTTCTACAAACTTTCTTTCACACTCTTTGGCTGAAAGCTATGAGCAAGAAATCTCTCTTTGACAATGTGTGTGTCAAAGCAACTGTGTGTGTGTCCTCTCCACCACATCAATCTCCTTTTAACTCAATGGACAAGCGAAAACCCTAACTCTCACTATGGATCAATGGATGAGATCCTCTGGTGAGATCAATGGCCAAGATTAAATTAGCCATCACTTAAACTATTTTTCACTTGAACTTTATAAAAGTGCCTGCATAAAGTCATATTAAAAATAGATCACATAATGCACTTTTCCTAAGTATAAACTTTGGATAAAGCCAATGATCAATCTGGCTTCCTGTTTTATGTCTATTATCAATCAATGACACATGCTAAT
Organism: Pseudotsuga menziesii; assembly: GCA_001517045.1. Lineage (NCBI taxonomy): Eukaryota > Viridiplantae > Streptophyta > Pinopsida > Pinales > Pinaceae > Pseudotsuga > Pseudotsuga menziesii. The sequence goes on along the minus strand of LPNX010209766.1, from coordinate 704,802 downwards.
GATAGAAGACCTTCCTTGTTGCCACTTTTTAACACTCACTCTCAACGAGGAATGGATTCGGTAGCAACCCCAACTTGTCTCTGAACTTCACAAACCTATGCCTGTAAAGTGCCTTGGTGAATTTGTTTGCCACCTGCTCATTTGTCTGAATGTACTCCAACCGAATGGTTCCTCTCTGTATCCTGTCTCTCAAGAAATAATATTGAATGTCTATGCGCTTGCTCCGGTCATGGAACATTGGATTCTTAGATAGCCTGATGGCACTCTGATTGTCACAACAAACCATCGTAGCCTCCAACTCACGCTCGAATAACCTTGAAAGCAACTTTCTCAACCACATCCCTTCACATGTTGCCAAATTGGCTGCCATGTAGTCAGCGTCTACCGAGCTCAATGCAACTAACTTCTGCTTCTTGCTGAACCAAGAGACAACCCCTGGCCCAATGCTAAAGCAACAACCTGAAGTGCTCTTTTGTCTTGTACACATCCTTCCCAGTCAGCATCTGTGAATCCTGCTAACAGTATACTCCCACTTTGCTCATTAACCAACCCATACTCCACTGTGCCTCTAATGTAGCGAAGCACATGCTTCACAACTGTCCAATGCACTCTACGAGGGTCCACCATGAACTGACTCAAAGAGTTGACTGCAAAGCTAATGTCTGGTTGTGTGTTGACCAGATACATGTGTGACCTGATAAGCTGGTGATACAATGTAGAATCAAACTCCTCTGAACTAGATGCATCAATCTTCCTCTAGTTGGTAACTAGAGGCGTGGACATGGGTCTACGGTCCTCCATCCTGAATCTCCACAAGATCTCTATTGCATACTTCCCCTGACTAATGAAGAAGCACCCATCTCTCTGCCAAACCTCCAAATCTAGGAAGTAACTCATCAACCCAAGGTCTTTCATCTCAAACTCAATTGCAAGGTTGGACTTGCAGTCGTCAATCAACCTCTCATCTCCTGTAAGAAAGAGATCATCTACATACAAGACTAGTATGGGAGGCACCTCACCTGACAAAAAGCACAGGTTATGGTCAGCCTCACTTCGCTGGAATCCCCTGTCTCGTAGATAGCTTTCAATCCTCGAGTACCATGCCCGAGGTGCTTGCTTAAGCCCATAAAGAGTTCTCTGCAACTTTCATACATGCGACTCTTTGTTCTCCACCTTGAACCCCTCAGGCTGCTCAATAAATACCTCCTCCTCTATAACTTTGTTTTCTATAACTTTGTTGAGGGAGGCAGTCTTCACGTCCATTTGATGAATGCGCCACCCCATCACTGTCGCTAATGAGAGAATAGTCCGAATAGAAGAGTTCTGGCGACAAGGGCGAAGGTCTCCTCATAGTCAATACCTTCCTTCTGTGAATACCCCTTTGCAACGAAGCATGCCTTGTATTTCTCCACGCTCCCGTTTGCTGTAATGTTGTACCTTTTAGAACCACTTGGATCCAACCACTCGTTTTCCTTTTAGCCTCGGCACAACCTTCCACACCTGGTTTTTCATAATGGAGTCATACTCCTCAACCATAGCCTCTTGCCACACATCATGTGGTGCAACCTCCTCAAAACTGGAAGGCTCAGAGTTTATCAACTCCGTCATCAATGCCATATAGCTAAGTCTATCTGGTGGTTTGCTTCGCCTCATGGAGCTTTGTGGAAAAGCCAACTACCAGGAATCTTGAAATGTGGACTTGAACCACTTAGGCCGTGGCCTAGTTTCTACTTGCTGATACTGCTACATGTCCTCCTCCTGCTGCGGTTCATCCTCTAAGTCAATGACCAAAAGATCCTGTCCACGTGACTTCCTCTGACTACTAGAACTTGTGTCCTGTGTCTGTACCTGTACTTGTGGCTCCTCCAACTAGACTCCCAAGTTCTGTGCTGGTAAGTCCATAGATCTTCATAAGGCTATGTCCTCATCAAACTGGACATCCTTGCTCACAATAATCCTCTTGCGAGTCGAATACATACCATGTATGGCTTAGAAGTCTCACTGTAACCAACTAGTAGTTCCTTCTCACCATAAGGGTCCAACTTCTTCCTAGTGTCAGCATGGATGTAACAATAATAGACACTCCCAAATATGCGTAGATGACTCACATATCGCTTAGTGCCTATGAAGACCTCCTTGGGTGTCTTCCTCCCCAAAGCTGTGTGGGGACACCTGTTCTGAATGTAGATTGCGGTCCTGTATGCCTCGACCCATAGAAATAGTGCCAATCCCTAAACAAATAGCATGGCCTTGGCTGCTCCTACCAATGTCCCGTTCTTCCTCTCAACCACTCCATTCTGTTGCGGGGTATGAGGAACTGTATGCTCCTTTTTTATCCCTTCCAATGAACAAAACTCCACGAACTCCTTAGAGGTGTACTCACCCCCCGTTGTCTGTCCTCAATACCCGAATCTTCCTCCCTGTCTGGTTTTCCACGAGAGTCTTTAACTCCTGAAATCGCTTGAAGACCTCTGACTTGGTCTTTAGGAAATAGATCCAGGTTTTTCTGAAATAGTCATCAATGGATGTGACGCAATAACTGTAGCCACCGAAAGATTGGGGTACCAAAGTCATATGGTTACACAAAATAAAAACAATAGAAATAATAAGGTTTAAGTCATCATAGCAAGTGCGGCCAAGGTACCACACACAATAAGGGCGCTAGGACCAATAGGAAGATATAGGACCACAAGTCAACTAGAGCGGTCATAACAAGGTGGTAAGGTAACCCCCTTACCCATAAGACCAAGGTGTACAATCAAGGTGGGGAAAAACCCCTTTTACCCATAGAATCAACAAGATCAAGGACTTTAATATTTTCTCTTTCTCAAGGTATATTGTCACATGTGTTCCATATATATATATATTTTTATCATCACTGTATAAGGAAGAACCAAACTGGATGATGTGATCCTCTGGTCCTCTGTACTGCTCGTAAGAGTTGAATGCTAGTGACGTCATCAAAAGGTGGCCACTCCCTTGAGAAACAACCTAGCAATAACCTATCAGGAGAGATGACATCACACATCATCATCTTGGTCATCAATGAATGTCACATAATACTCGTATCCTCTCAAGGAAACAAAAGACATCGGTCTGCGGAAATCTGAATGTATCAAGTCAAGAATCCTTGCTGACCTGCTATCACTGCTAGGAAAATTAGTCTTGGTGTACTTTCCCAAAGCACACCCCTTGCAAACATCACTCTGCCCTGTGCTGAACTCCGGTGAACCTGTAACCATATGTCTCAACAACCCCAAAGCTAGATGATGCAAGTGAGCCATCCTCCTATGCCAAAGCTCACAAAGCTCACTGCCGCTGCTATGTGCCAAGGCATGCTGAGACTGAAACAAGAGCCTGTACAGTTTCTCGCATCTAGCTCCAATGGCAACTGAAGCAGATGGTCCTGCAGTCTTGGGAAACATATGCACATGTCCATCTAGGAAGGACACCCTAAGACCCTGATCCTCGATCATGGAAACTAACACCAGGTTCTTCTTCAACCTGTTACCACCTAAGTTGTACTTAGTGGTTTTTTATCAAGTGAGCCTGGTGAGCCGGACAGGGTTGACTTGTTCGGACTTAAAAAAGACCTTTGGAAGTACTTCTGGGAAGTGCTTGTTGTATCATATCACATGTTCATACCCCATGGGGGAATTGTAATAAATGTTCTAGCATGATAGTTTCTGTAAAAGACTCGGTCTCTTAGACTTCATTTGTCAATCCGATCAGCCCAGGGTGTTTTTTTCCCTTGGTTATTATTGGTTGTTGAATAAACGACTGACAATTTCTGAGTTTTTCACTCCATACCTCCAAAGTTGGGGTGGTCGGCTTGGCATTCGGACCTATTGAGGTTATTAGAGTCTATGTGTCAATGTATAAGCATGCTAGACATCATTTTTGAGTCATATGAACATGTCCAAGTCCCCCTAGGTGTTTTTCATTTTTTCAATTTTTTAGTTTTTGCAGTGTTTTTTATTAAATTTTAATTTTTCCAAAACTTAGGCTATTTTTTAATAGTTTAATTGGAAAAATTGATTTTGTAATAAAAGTGGGCCAAATAATCGGTTTAAGTCATTTGGGTGCTCATTTTCAAGCTAAGAGCACAATGTAAACCCATGGACCCACTTTTTCCTAAGTTTTGAGTGATCTTCCATCACTCAGGTCAGAAAGCCCCAAAAATCAATTATTGATTATTTTAATTAATAAATTGATGAATAATGGCGCAAATCCAAAATCAATAAATCAGTGGATTCTCAGCCGATTTGATTGAAATCAGTCAGATCTGAAGTAGATTGACTGGATCTGACAAATCCTTGACTGAAGGAGGTGATCAAATCAGATCCAGAGTTGATCTTGAGAATTTCGCCCTCCCTCTCTCCTCAACACGTTTTGGCTCATCTGGATGAGTTTTGGGCCGATGTGTCAGTGTATGGGTTGATGTGTCAGCCAGATCAGGCCCCCGGTTGACAAGTAGGCTCAGTCCAGCTTCAGTTTTGCATTGATGAACTCTCCATCCGTTGATTTCACTTGATTCCATGAGGAATTGTGCCCCCCCTGGGCTAGATGGCCTGCAAATTGTATATATCCTGATGGAGGCTCCCTCTCCTGAGTTAGTTAGAGCTGGACTAAAGGGCTTGCCATTGTAATATTGTTGTAATCTTTCGATTGTTGAAATAAAGAAGCTTTGGAGGCTAAATGGTGTAATGCTCTCATATGTGTGGATTAAGCATTGTCTTACGGCTATTGATGTTGCCGGCTTTTCTCTCAATTTCTGCCTCTGAACCCTGTCTGGCTTGAACGATTCAGCGAAATCAATAGGAGTATAGTTGGGCAAGTAAGGTTACTTGTTTTTCTTATATCTCATAGAATATATGTTAGAAGATCTTGATTATACATGTTTAATAAGTTTATTTGCATGTAATCCTTGTTTCTTTTTCATATATATATCCAGATCTCATGAGGTTTCGTGCAGGATTGTGTGTTTAGCTTTCAGGTAGCAAGGATTGGACGAGCTGTGGATCTAGTTTGACTCCACTACACATCCAAATTTTTGTGAAGACATTGCCCCTCTGCATTCCACTAACAAGTTTCCTCTGCAGATCTGCTTCAACAACAAGCACCTTTCTTCTCCTTTCTCTCCTTTAAAATTTGAAATTTTCCTCGAATTGGTTACTTTAAAGGTTTCTTATTACTCTGATCTATCTCACTAAGAAAAATACACATAGATCTAATTAGTAAGATCCCTCCCAAAGTCTAGATCTTAGTTTTGTTTTGCACCTAAAGTTCAATTTCAAGAGATCTAGCTAAAAGTACCTTATTTTCGCAAGCAATTTAGTGAAAATTCATAGCTTGCTGTTAAGGTAGTTTCATTTGCTGTTCGATAAGTTTAATATTCTGCAATATCAGTGCAATTTAATTGGCTGCACAAACAGTAAGCCAAGATCCCAAGGAAAGCTTGCTTTCCTTGGCTCCTTTTTCGCCGTTTTAGCTAGTTTAACTGCATTATTTTTGAGATAAAGTAGGCTAATCCAAAGGTACTCTTAAAGTGCCTTTGGGTATATGTTATTCTAACTTGCTTGTTGTCCTTTAGCAGGTCTGACAGAAAGAAGAGGAAGCTGCTGTTTGAAGTGGTCTCAGGAGCGTTCAAATCCCCCCAGGGGTCTCTCTTTTCGCCAAAAAAATCTTAATTGTTTTGCAAAATTGTAAAAACTTGGTTTCAGCCTGTATAAGGACCAAGAAAGTTTTGATTTATCAGTTCTTTGATATTGTAACCGTTGTAATAAAATCATTCTTTGAATAGGCTCTTTCGAGGCCATTCCCCATCCCCCCTGGGGAGATTTGCGTCGGTGCCCTTTTCGTCGTTTTCTGCTTATTTCTTTTTTACTAGAATTGATATAATCTGCAGGGTAGGATAATTCATTTCGTTATTAATTCCATACTCCATATCTTACATTTCAAAGTAATCATAATACTTACCCCACGATTTCTCGAGTGACCCGAAAGGAGAAAGAGATTCGTGTAGGATTAATTAAGAAACTAGAATTGTGTATCCGTTTGATTTTTTCTATCTTTTGTTTATCATCAACTTTAAAATTAACCCCTCATCGATTCCCCGATTGAGATCCACTTGGATCGAAAGAGGTTCTTGGAGGCTTTTCTTTTAAACAAGAACATCCAGTTTAAAACTCACTAAAATCGACAAGACTCCAGTGTGTATGCTCTGCACTTGGATGCGGTTCGTCCGATCAGTCAAGCTGTATCAAAAGCACTTGGGTGACTAGCATAATTAGGACTCACCCTTCCCAATTGACAAACCATCAGGTGAAAATCCAACACCTCGATCAAACCTTTACGGTGGCAAAATACCCAAAGGAAGCGGGAACTTCTGAAAAGCGACCTCGGGGCGCCGATCTCTGTCACACCCTAACGGGTGCGTTACGAACAATAGCCCTAGAGACTCCATTTCAGCCCACATATTCCTTGCGGGTAGCCGTGAAGGTTTTGTTTTGGACACACTCCAAGTACTCTCAGGTATATCTGGAGTCCCCCCTTAGCCTAATTTAATCAATCCATACTTCAATTTTAACTTAAAACATACCAAGATGCAATCGCAAAACATTCACTCCAAGCACATGCAAGCACATTGATCTTATTGATTTGACTCCATTCTAAGGCACTGGTCATTTTTTGCTTTATATATATATATTGTGTATCAGCTTTGTGCTTTCGTGTGTTTATCTTCGTATCTTGTCATCTTTAATTGTCTATAGTTAAAATATTCAAACTCCTAAATAACTAATTCAGTTTAACATCACCACACTAAGAAATCATCCTTAGTAACTTAATAGGGTCTACCCCCCTTGGCTTCGTTAGGAGTTGAGCCTAAACGGAGGAGTCAAGAACAAGGTGACAGCATTGACTCGAGACTTGCCCCCAAGGACACACCGAGTGGCTTGAAGATTTCTGCCACGTGACCCAAGTGTGTGAAAGGCGGCAACACAACCAAGGTACATACAATACATCTCTCAACATGATGGGACTCGTGGACTCCCTCTGAAAGGTAATGGTCCCACGCCCAACTACTCAGACTGCTGAGTCATCTCCCAACACCACCTCCACATCCGTCTCTGTCTGTGAAAGCTCGGAGAACATCTCACGAGCACCTGTCATGTGGCTCGAGGCTCCGCTATCAATATACCAAGTGTTGGAAGCAAATGCATTGTAGGAATGGTCTATCACTAGGGAATACTCCCTCTGTCTGTCAACATCTGCACTGGTGATAATAGATGCTCTCTCTCTCTATCAATATGCCTAGTGCACAGAGTAAACTCACTCTCAAATCTCACTGCAAAGTCATCGAACTCCACTGAAGCTGCTGTCTGCTGGTGCTTCTTCTTTTTCTTGTTCGGACACTGCCCAACATAGTGTCCCATCTTATGACAAGGAAAGCACTTTACAGTGCTCAGATCCTTCTTCTGCCCATCTTGTTGCTTGGCCCCACTTTTCTTGGGACCCTTCTTGTTCTTCTTCCCCTTCGTTGTCAAGTACACATCCTCCTCGTCGTCCTACTAGTAGAGGCACTGCACTGCAAAAGACCCATCTGAGTCTCCTCCTGAACAAAATCATCATAGACCCTGTCCCATGAAGGTAAGTTCTCCCTAGCCACCAAACCCTGTACAAACACAGCCCAAGGTTGTGTCACCTGATTCAAGGCTGTCCGCACTAGCTCAGGGCCAGTAACAACCACCCCAACTGCTGCAAGCTCATCTCTCACCTGAGAGATCCTGGTAAGATAAGCCATACAAACCTCTCCATTGACCATCTTGATACTCTTCAGCTTCTCCCTCAAAACCACCTTCTTATTCTCGTTAGAAGTCTGTAACAATCTGGCCAAAGCACTCCACATCTCTTGTGCATGATCCTTTGCTAAAATGTGTGGAATAACATGATCTTTATCAACATCCAGGATAATCCTCATGGCCTTAATGTCCTTCTCAAAGGCAACCGATGCTACTGGATCAGTAGTAGCAATGGGAATGACAATGGGGTGAGCTGTAGTATGATTGACTTGTTAGACACTGAGAGGGGGGGTGAATTAGTGTAAAGCAATTTTAGAACTTTTCTTAACTTGTCACAATTAACTACCAATTCATCACTCCACTTTTCTACCAATTTCATAATCATTTCATAAACATCTTTCACTTCATCATTCACGTATCATAAGCATTTGAATCATCAAGAACCATAACACAAAAGAACAAAACACCATATAATTTTGTAATATTTTTCTATTAGTTTTGGTCCGGCTACAACCGTGAGGTAAAATCAACACCCACTGATACAAAGAGCACCTACTCTTTATCCAGGACCCTGCCTGGTTTTCTTAGACCCTGCTAAGAAGGGTTTGAGGTATTCAAAAGCAAGACAAGCTTGCTTTTACAATTAAAGCTCACTGTCACATCAACATCATCTATTTCTTCAATCTGTTCTGCTGTTGGTCAGTACTGCTGATCATCTGATCATCACTCTCAACAACACTGCTGCAACACACTTCTCAACCTTCTCTGTTCATCAACACCTGCTCTTCAATACTGCCAAGTCATCAAGGTCTGCTCAACACGCTGCTGCTAATCAATCCTTTGATTAGTACTTCATCTGTTGTTCATTCTATGCTTGCTGCTGCAACTCTAGATGACACTTATGAAGATTGTCACCATCATCATTGTCAAGGCAAGGTGTGGAACATCAAAGTCTTGACAAGTACATGCCAAAACTTTGGATAACAAGCTTGTGACTGTATATCAACTTTCAGTGCATGTCAAACAACATATCATCATCCTTTACAAGTATACATCATCATCATGTAGGGTTGTCATCAAGGTGCACAAGGAATGTACATGCCATCATCAATCATATTATATCATCGTCATCATAAATGTATTCTTTACCACTGCGTTATTCACCACTTGCTTGTCCATTCAATAGATCTGTGCTGTGTACAGATCATGCACTGAACATATCACTGATCTTGCTAAGCATATCACTGATCATATCAAGTTCAGCATATCTCTGAGCATATGTGTAAGCATCATCAAATGTAACTAGCACTTTGTATTACTGTATGTTAAGCATATCTCTCAAGCTTGACTGTGTAAGATATCATCACATCATATATTCACATCATTGTTCAAACTGTTATCTTGTCAATGCATTCATCATCAATACAGAACCGCTCACACCTCACTGCATAAATGCACCATCAAAGCATCTTATGTCAAAGACCTTTGACTTTCTATTGTAAGACTTGTTTTATATCCTCTTACTGCTGTTGCCTTAAGCACAGTCTGCTCATGCCCAAAACTGCTACCACTGTATGCGTACTTCATGCATCTTCAACATTCAGTATACATCATCATTAAGTGCATGGAGTGTTCATCATCAACATTGTATGCATGGTGTGCATCATATATCAGTATAGAATATATGTCATCATCATCATAGTACATAGAAATGCATCATCACTTTGATTGTGCATCAAAATAGTACATAGACCACTGAATCTATATTTCTGAATACATCATTGTATTCATCATTGACTACTGCTCAACATGATGTGTATATCACTATGCTGGGCATATCATAGAGTGTTTACCATAGTACATTATCAAAACATCATCATGAATGTAGTATAGGTCTTCACACATTACTGTATATTAGTCAAACATCTCATACCTGGGCTGTGTGTGTTAGCTTGTTCTCAACCGAGCTGTGCATACCTTCTTCAGACTTGTTAGGGCTTCATTTTACCTTCTACTACTGTAAACAACTTCGGGCCTCCAATACTTCATCACTGTCAACACAATTTGGGACTGTGAAGTTATTCCTCAACTGTCACACCTCAAACTGTTTGTCTCAGTGGAATTTTCATAAATCAGTGGTTAGGACTGTCAAACTCGGTCATCTTTCTTGTCATCTCTACAAGACTCGAGACTGTTTGTAATCATAATTTAATATGCTTGTGATTCAACATTGAATGCTGCTAAAAAGGAGAGAAACGACTGCTGCAAACAATCATCATTGAAAAACTTCACTACTGCAAAAATAATTCAGAATTCTTATATTGCCATGTGTTCCTTTAGTCCATCAAAACTCAGTTCAAAAGAAGAAAACAAAACGTATTTGCTGTTGGAAATTCGGGTCTGCAAAAATTGACTGTGGAAACCCTCAGATGCCCTAACAGTTGAAATTTTCTGAGTTTAGACAGTCCAAAATTCTGGTGTAAAAAGACAGTCCAAAATTCTTCCTCAGTGGCTGGCCCAGTCTCCTTTGCTTCTGCAGATCTGCTAGTCAAAAATCAGGCCTCTTCTATGGCTGCTTCAGTCACTGTATACCCGAGAGCAGAGCTCAACTCACCCGAAAATTAAAAAGGGATACTTCATATAAAAATCAGAGATGTGTGGCTGTTCGAAAAACAGAGATGGAACCTCCATTGCGGCTACCTCAGTCACCCACGAAAATTGCAGAGCTGTCCAAAATTTACACTTGCAAAATGAAACTTCGACTGGGTATTTATACTAGTTTCCGCCCCAAAAAAAAATCATTTTTGAGCCGACTTGTCATTTATGTATTTTTTATTTATTTATTTTTCTTTTTGAGTTGACTTCAAGGGATGGTGTGGGGCTAGTTGTTTTATTTAGTATTTTAATTTGAATGGAATTGTGTCACACATTCTTCAAAGGTCAACCTTTAGGGTTTGTTGCATGTACTTTATTGATTTTTTTAATTTGAAATTGAATTTTAATTGTCACAAAGACAAACATCCTTCATTCAAGGGACAAACCCTACCATGGTTTTAGGGTGTACTTATTTTTATTCCTCTCCATAGTCAACCCTTCTTCAACCTTCACCCTTACCATTAAAAATGGTTTTAGGGTTATCATTAAGCCACTAGGGCTTCCATTCACATGGCATGCTATCATCCCATATGCAAGAGTATGATCATGGGCTCTAAGCTCGTCAAATGCAAGTAGTGGACTCGTCACTCCATGACCTTTGCAAGGGCATTGGGGTCTTCATCAATATTTCCATCAAATCATCAAGGGCCTCTAAGCCATCAATTGTTTATCCAAGGGCTTCTTCATCAAGCCAAGGACATGTTCATGGGTTCCATAACCTGTCAAAGACCATACAAGGTCACCAACGCCATATAAGAGCTCCATGACCCCAACAAGGGTTTTAAGGTCATCAAACCACTAAGCGTGGGTCCAAGGACTTCTTCAAGGCTTCTTGGTCTTAATCAACTACCTCAGGAGACCTCCAGGGGTTAAGATATAACTTGTGGGGTAGATGGACCTTCTTCTGGGGTACCTTGACACCATCAGAGCATAAATGACCACAGAATGGGTCATTAATGCTTCTCCTAGCCATTTCGGGCTTCTCCATCGTTTTCCAAGGCTTCAAGACCATCTCCAAGTTCTCCAATGTCTTCAGCAAGATGGTGGCTTCAAGATCCAAGCTTGTGGGTACAGGAACCTTGTCAACTGGGTACAAGGTGCTTCAAGGCACAAACCCACTCTGTAAGAGGTCAAGGCACTACATATGGGACTTGGTGCCATCAATGACATCCTGTGGGGCCATTGCAAGTCCATGTTGGCATCAATGACAATTTCATCAACATGACTACCTCGTCCCACAACTCATTTTCCTTCAACACAAGCAATATCCGGGTCTTCCACTGGAGAAAGTTCCTTGCCCCATCTAGCCTATCCTCCGTTCTTAGTCCGGCGGAAGACATTTTTCTCAAAGAACATGTTTCAACAAAATGGTGCTACTATCACAAGAGTTTTTCTGAATTCTGGAAATGACTTTCCTGTCTACAAAAATTAGTTTTCTGCCCCACTCAGCGCTGATACCATGTAAGTTTTTCACAGGTTGCAGCCTTCGGTTTAGAAGTAAAAAATGACTCAGTTTATTGCCGAACCCAGAAAAATAGAAGGCTGGAAATAACTTTAAATTTCAAACTTAAAAATACTTCTGTAACTTCATTCTTTTCATGGACAGAAAGTAAATAAATGCACACCATTCAACACACAGTACTCATAAGCTTTTGGCCAATCTCCCTGGAAAAACCCAAAAGGGGAAAACCAGTCAGAGAGAGAGATTTTTATTATTTCATGTAGGAAAAATTCAGACAGTCCTTTTACAGTCAAAATACAACTTATCTCAACCTAGTAGGCTACCTTTTTTTCTGTGCCAACGCTGCCTCAATTTTTGTGCAAGTTCCTTCTCGAAAAATGTGCCGAAATAACAACAAAAAATCAGTCCTCGATTTTTGTGCAAGAATGCTAAAATTTTGCCCTAAAAAATTGTGCCAAAAAAGTCACAAAACTGTATTGTATGGACAACATTAAATGCATCTGTACGGCCTTGAAAATTGTGCCAAAAAACTCTACCTGTTGCCTCGGGAACTGTGTCGATCCTCGATTTATGTGCCTGAGTTTACAACAAAAACCGTGCCCTGATTCTGTATAGTACGGATGGTCGTACTCTTCTCGATTTCCTTGCCAAGCAATAAATGAAGGCTGTACTCTCCTCGAAATCTATGCAAATCAATAAATGTTGTCTTGATTTTCGTGCCCACTGCAAAGTTCTTCAGCTAGGTGCCTCGAAACTTGTGCCTCTCTCGTCTTCTCTCTTCTCGTCACTCTTCTCTCAAGAATGAATTCATTTTTGCCTTTTCCCTTTGCTTTTGATCAAAACCCTAGGTAGGTGAGAGAGCATCTAATCCAATGGATGAGGTTAGATTAGATCTAGGGATGAGAATAAATGCTCCATTAAATTTCTCATAAAAATTAATTTCCCTCACCCACTTAAATTTATCAAACTTGACTTTAATCTCTAATGTCACATTAAATGCTCCACTTAAGTCATTTAATGCAAGGGTCACTTTATTTCCCCTTTTAAGTGACTAAGGCTAAAGTCACCTAGAGGAACACTTTCCTAGATACAAAATCAACAACGGCAAGTCAAGATGGAAGCTACAAGGAAGAGTTTAGAACTGTGGGACTGCGAGTACTGGTAGTTGTTCTAGGCACATGTGACGAAGCTTGAACAATTGTGTGTACGAAGTAGATCTCGGGTTCAATTGTTTCAATCGTTGGTAGAGCAAGTGGAGACTTGGGAGTTTCCTAGATTGGGGTTGCTCAGTGTGGTGAATGACGGCCAAGGGAAGACAACTTTGCAGCCGAGACAATTCATGAAGAGATGTAAGAAAATGGGTTGTTTTCTTTGCGATGGAAACCATTTCATGATATTACTTGTTTGATGAAGCCAGAGTTGGTAGCATGCTTGGAAGAAGTCCAAGGGTGACCAACTGAGATGAAAGTAGCTATTGTGGGTGAAGCCTAAGCATAGCGACCTTTGGGAGAAGTATTGGAAGCAGTTGAAGCCTTGGCAGCTGGCCTGAGCATGCTGATGAATGGTCAAGACAGTTTGCAAGATGGAGACCAGCTGGGCCTTTGTTTGGTGAATGTGACAATTAGTGGGTTGAATGTTGTTGCGCTGGTGGACACCGACGCCGCCCATAAATTGATAGTAAGATTGAGGGTAGTGATTCCACGTCTAAAGTGGTGAACTCAGCAATCAAGTTGGTATTAGCGATGGTTCATGCAACGCTGATGAAGGTTGGAGACTGGTAAGACATATTGGACTTAATGGTGGCTCCGTTAGATGACCATTCGGAAGTCTTGGGGGTGTGGGGTCATGGAACACTGGATTCTTAGATAGCCCGATGCCACTGTGATTGTCATAGCGAACCATCGTAGCCTCCAACTCACACTCGAATAACCCTGAAAGCAACTTTTTCAACCACATCCCTTCACATGTTGCCAAACTGGCTGCCATGTACTCAGCCTCTACCGAGCTCAATGCAACTAACTTCTGCTTCCTGCTGAACCAAGAGGCAACCCCTGACCCAATGCTAAAGCAACAACTTGAAGTGCTTTTTTGGTCTTCAACACATCCTTCCCAGTTAGCATCTGTGAATCTTGCTAACTGTATACTCCCACTTCGATCATTAACCAACCCATACTCCAATGTGCCTCTAATGTAACGAAGCACATGCTTCACAACTATCTGCGAGGGTCCACCATGAACTGACTCAAAGAGTTGACTGCAAAGCTAATGTTTGGTCGTGTGTTGACCAGATACATGAGTGACCCGATAAGCTGGTGATACAATGTAGAATCAAACTCCTCTGAACTAGATGCATCAATCTTCCTTTAGTTGGTAACTAGAGGCGTGGACATGGGTCTACAGTCCTGCATCTTGAATCTCCACAGGATCTCTACTGCATACTTCCCCTGACCAATGAAGAAGCACCCATCTCTATGCCGAACCTCCAAATCTAGGAAGTAACGCATCAACCCAAGGTCTTTCATCTCAAACTCAATTGCAAGGTTGGACTTGCAGTCGTCAATCAAACTCTCATCTCCTGTAAGAAAGAGATCATCTACATACAAGACTAGTATGAGAGGCACCTCTCCTGACAAGAAGTACAGGTTATGGTCAGCCTCACTCCGTTGGAATCCCCTCTATCGTAGATAGCTTTCAATCCTCGAGTACCATGCCAGAGGTGCTTGCTTGAACCCATAAAGAGTTCTCTGCAACTTTCATACATGCGGCTCCCTGTTCTCCGCCTTGAACCGCTTAGGCTGCTTAATAAATACCTCCTCCTCTATAACTTTGTTCTCTATAACTTTGTTGAGGGAGGTAGTCTTCACGTCCATTTGATGAATGCGCCTACCCATCTTTGTTGCTAATGAGAGAATAGTCCGAATAGAAGAGTTCTGGCGACAAGGGCGAAGGTCTCCTCATAGTCAATACCTTCCTTCTGTGAATACCCTTTGCAACGAAGCATGCCTTGTATTTTTCCACGCTCCCGTTTGCTACATGCTGTACCTTATAGATCCACTTGGATCCAAGCACTCGTTTTCCTTTTAGCCTCGACACAACCTTCCACACCTAGTTTTTCATAATGGAGTCATACTCCTCAACCATATCCTCTTGCCACACATCATGTGGTGCAACCTTCTCAAAACTGGAAGGCTCAGAGTTTATCAACTCTGTCATCAATGCCATATAGCTAAGTCTATCTGGTGGTTTGCTCCGCCTCATGGAGTTTTGTGGAAAAGCCAACTGCCAGGAATCTTGAACTGTGGACCTAAACCACTTAGGCCGTGGCCTAGTGTCTACTTGCTACTGCTGCTAGATGTCCTCCTCTTGCTGCGATTCATCCTCTAAGTCAATGACCAAAAGATCCTGTCCACGTGACTCCCTCTGACTACTAGAACCTGTGTCCTGTGTCTGTACCTGTACTTGTGGCTCCTCCAACTAGACTCCCAAGTTATGTGCTGGCTTCTCTTGTGCTGGTAAGTCCATAGATCTTCGTAAGGCTATGTCCTCATCAGACTGGACATCCTTGCTCACAATAATCCTCTTGCGAGTTGGAATACATACCCTGTATGCCTTAGAAGTCTCGCTGTAACCAACTAGTAGTTCCTTCTCACCAGAAGGGTCCAACTTCTTCCTAGTGTCAGCATGGATGTGACAATAATAAACACTCCCAAATATGCGTAGCTGACTCACATCTGGCTTAGTGCCTGTGAAGACCTCCTTGGGTGTCTTCCTCCCCAAAGTTATGTGGGGACACCTGTTCTGAATGTAGACTGCGGTCCTGTATGTCTCGACCCATAGGAATAGTGGCAATCCTTGAACAAATAGCATGGCCTTGGCTGCTCCTACCAATGTCCTGTTCTTCCTCTCTGCGACTCCATTTTGTTGTGGGGTATGAGGAACTGTATGCTCTTTTTTTATCCCCTCCGATGAACAAAACTCCACGAACTCCATAGAGGTGTACTCACCCCCCGTTGTCCGTCCTGAATACCCTAATCTTCCTCCCTGTCTGGTTTTCCACGAGAGTCTTTAACTCCCGAAACTGCTTGAAGACCTCTGATTTGGTCTTCAGGAAATAGAGCCAGGTCTTCATGGTATATCCATCAATGAATGTGAAGCAATAACTGTAGCCACTGAAAGATTGGACACTCATGGGTTCGCAAACATCCATATGCACCAAGACCAGGGCTCCCTTAGAGTTGTGCCCACTTTGTGTGAAAGGCCTCCTAATCTTCTTCGTCAACACACAACCCTCTTAGTGGTTATGCTTCTCCTCCTATACCTGAGGAACTCCAGTAACTGCTTGTCTCAAATGTCTCAGTGCTCCATGGTTTAAGTGTGCCATCCTCTTGGGCCAAAACTCACTCTGACTGCTACTGTTGCTTATAAGAGCCTTTGCAGACTCGAAGTGTAGTCTGTACACCTTCCTGCTCTGGATCCCAATCACCCTATCCAACTTCCTATCTGACCCCTTTGGCCTAATATACACTTTCCTATCTCGGAACTTCACCTAAAAACCCTTGTCCTCCAGGGTGGAAACGGATATGAGGTTCTTTGTCAAACTGGGAACATATAATAGGTCAGCAAAATTGAGTTGTTTTCCAGATTCCTAGATTGGGGTTGCTCAGTGTGGTGATTGACACCCAAAGGAAGAGAACTTTGCAGTCGAGACAATCCGTGAAGAGATGTAAGAAAACAGGTTGTTTTCTTTGCAATGGAAACCATTTCACGATATTACTTGTTCAATGAAGGCAGAGTTGGTAGCATGCTTGGAAGAAGTCTAAAGGTGACCAACTGACATGAAAGTAGCTATTGTGGGTGAAGCCTAAGCATAGTGACCTTTGGGAGAAGTATTGGAAGCAGCTGAAGCCTTGACAGCTGGCTCGAGCATGTTGATGGAATGTCAAGATAGTTTGCAAGATGGAGATCATCTGGGCCTTTGTTTTGTGAATGTGACAATTAGTGGGTTGAATGTTGCTGCGTTGGTGGACACCGACACCACCCATAACTTCACAGCAAGACTGAGGGTAGTGATTCCACTTTCAAAGTGGTGAGCTCAGCAATGAAGTTAGTATTAGTGATGGTTCGTGCAACGCCGATGAAGGTTGGAGACTGGTACGACAGATTGGACTTAATGGTAGCTTCGTTAGATGACCATTCAGAAGTCTTGGGGGTGTGGCGTCATGTGACACAGTGATGAACCCATAGGAGCCTCGGACACCAACCCTAGGGTTAAAAACCCCAACAAAAGGCAGTGGGCAGTGCCACTAAGCCATAGTACTCCTAAAAAAAAGGACCAAAGGGCCCGTCCACAACCACCACTGCTGAATAACACCCCACCTAGTAAGAAAAATTGAATCTCTCTCCTTGGGGCACATCTGAAGGTGCGTTGGGTACAGGTGCAACATAACAGAACGTATGGCATACCTTGAGAGAGTAGGTTAGATTGTTGTAGGTTTAGGTTAGACACATACAATAGCAAACCCAACAGCAATAATATTCAACCCCAAATACATTTAAACAACCTCAAAAGATCACATTTCCCTCATGCAGACTTAACTCAAACATGGCCCAACTTGTAGAGGTCACCATAGTACACAGCAGTTAAGATTCAGTCATGAATTAGCCCTGGAAGCTGCAAACAA
This sequence comes from Pseudotsuga menziesii, assembly GCA_001517045.1. Lineage (NCBI taxonomy): Eukaryota > Viridiplantae > Streptophyta > Pinopsida > Pinales > Pinaceae > Pseudotsuga > Pseudotsuga menziesii. Next base: position 687,202 of record LPNX010209766.1, on the reverse strand, counting down.
GTCATAACTTACCTAGACAGTGCTAAAGAAGATCACGGTTCGGTTTTGGAGCAGTAGGAGGGGTATGAGCCAATGCAAGTGATCACATGACAGTCACAACCCAACGAAACAGTCACGACCCAGCCACGAAAGGTCAAATAGTCCACGACCCAACTCCTGAAGGGCATATGCAATCACAACCTAGACTTGGGAGAGGGTTTCACAATCACGACCTGCTAGGAGAGGTCATACACAACCACGACCTAGCTAAGAAAGAGACAACTGAGTCATTGACCGGCCCAAAGGAATCTAAGTCAGTCACGGCCTGTTGGGAGAAGGCATCCACAGTCACAACCAACCCAAAGAAGGTCAGAAACAACTCAACGACTTGCTAGGAGAAAGCAATCACAGTCATGACCAGCCCAAAGAGTTCCAGAACAGTCACGAAGTCCACAAGGAGATAGAAGCAGTAAAACCCAAAACATCCCCTCAAAAAACAACAGTTACCCTAGGCGTCAAGTACAAACCAACAACAAACAATCGAGGATCAAATCAGAACTTCTCTTATGTCAAGATGCACACAAGAATGAAGTTATGAACTTAATTAATAATCTTGACAAGCCTTCTAGAAGGGTCACTTAGAGCCTTTAGACATCCCTAGGTTTTAGAATGGTTACAAAAAAAATATAAAATAGAGTTGAGTTGACTTAGAGTGGGGTTCCAAAGGCCATATGGTTACACAAAATAAAAACAATAAAAATAATAAGGTTAAGTCATCATAGTAAGTGCGGTCAAGGTACCACACACAATAAGGGCGCTAGGACCAATAGGAAGATATAGGACCACAAGTCAACTAGAGCGGTCATAACAAGGTGGTAAGGCAACCCCCTTACCCATAAGACCAAGGTGTACAATCAAGGTGGGGAAAAATCCCTTTTACCCATAGAATCGACAAGATCAAGGACTTTAATCTTTTCTCTTTCTCAAGGTATATTGTGACATGTGTTCCATATATATTTTTTATCATCACTGTATAAGGAAGAACCAAATTGGATGATGTGATCCTCTGGTCCTCCGTGCTGCTCGTAAGGGTTGAATGCTAGTGACGTCATCAAAAGGTGGCCACTCCCTTGAGAAACAACCTAGCAATAACCTATTAGGAGAGAGGATATCACACATCATCATCTTGGTCATCAATGAATGTCACATAATACTCATATCCTTTCAAGGAAACAAAAGACATCGGTCCGCGCAAATCGGAATCTATCAAGTCAAGAATCCTTGCTAACCTGCTATCATTGCTAGGAAAAGCAGTCTTGGTGTACTTTCCCAAAACACACGCCTTGCAAATATCACTCTGCCTTGTGCTGAACTTCGGTGAACTTGTAACCATATGTCTTAACAACCCCAAAGCTACATAATGCAAGTGAGCCATCCTCCTATGCAAAACCTCACAAAGCTCACTGTCGCTGCTATGTGCCAAGGCATGTTGAGGTTGAAACAAGAGCTTGTATAGTTTCTCGCATCTAGCTCCAATGGCAACTGAATCAGATGGTCTTGCAGTCTTGGGGAACATATGCAGATGTCCATCGAGGACACCCCAAGACCTTGATCCTTGATCATGGAAACTGACACCAGGTTCTTCTTCAACCCAGGTACATACAATACATCTCTCAACACAATGGGACTCGTGGACTCCCTCTGAAAGGTAATGGTTCCACGCCCAACTGCTCTGATTGCTTAGTCATCTCCCAACACCACCTCGACATTCGTCTCTGTCTGTGAAAGCTCGGAGAACATCTCACGAGCACCTGTCATGTGGCTCAAGGCTCCGCTATCAATATACCAAGTGCTGGAAGCAGATGCACTGTAGGAATGGTCTGTCACCAGGGAATCCTCCCTTTGTCTGTGAACATCTGCACTAGTGATAATAGATGCTCTCTCTATCAATATGCCCAGTGCACAGAGAAAACTCACTCTGAAATCTCACTGCAAAGTCATCGAACTCTGCGGAAGCTGCTGTCTACTATTGCTTCTTCGTTTTCCTGTTCGTACACTGCCCAGCATAGTGTCCCATCTTATGACAAGCAAATCACTTTACAGTGCTTAGATCCTTCTTCTACCCATCTTGCTGCTAGGCCCCACCCTTCTTGGGACCCTTCTTGTTCTTCTTCTTCCCCTTCGTTGTCAAGGCCACATCCTCCTCATCTTCCCTACTAGTAGAAGCACTTCACTGCAAAAGACCCCTTCGAGTCTCCTCCTGAACAAAATCATCACAGGCCCTGTCCCATGAAGGTAAGTTCTCCCTAGCCACCAAACCCTATACAAACACAGCCCAAGGTTGTGTCACCCCATTCAAGGCTGTCCGCACTAGCTCAGGACCAGTAACAACCACACCAACTGCTGCAAGCTCATCTCTCACCTGAGAGATCCTAGTAAGATAAGCCATACAAACCTCTCCATTGACCATCTTGATACTCTTCAGCTTTTCCCTCAGAACCATCTTCTTATTCTCATTAGAACTCTGAAACAATCTAGTCAAAGCACTCCACATCTCATGTGCATGATACTTCGCTGAAATGTGTGGAATAACATGATCTTTAACAATATCCAAGATAATCCTCATGGCCTTAATGTCCTTCTCAAATGCAACCGATGCTACTGGATCAGTAGTAGCACTAGGAATAACAATGGGGTGAGTTGTAGTATGATTGACTACCTCGTCTCGCAACTCATTTTCCTTCAACACAAGCAATATCCGGGTCTTCCATGGGACAAAGTTCCTTGCCTTATCTAGCCTATCCTCCGTTCTTAGTCCGACAGAAGACATTTCTCTTGAAGAACATGTTTCAACAAAATGGTGCTACTGTCACAAGAGTTTTTCTGAATTCTGGAAATGACTATTCTGTTTGCAAAAATTAGTTTTCTGCCCCACTCAGCTCTGATACCATGTAAGTTTTTCACAAGTTGCAGCCTTCGGTTTAGAAGTTAAAATATGACTCAGTTTATTGCCAAACCCAGAAAAATAGAAGGCTGGAAATAACTTTAAATTTCAGACTTAAAAACATTGCTGTAACTTCATTCTTTTCATGGACAAAAAGTAAATGCACACCATTCAACACACAGTACTCATAAATTTTTGGCCAATGGCCCTGGAAAAACCCATAAGGGGAAAACCAGTCAGAGAGAGAGAGAGATTTTTATTATTTCATTTAGGAAAAATTCATACAGTCCTTTTACAGTCAAAATACAACTTATCTCAACCCAGCAGGCTACCCCGTTTTCTGTGCCAATGCTACCTCGATTTTTGTGCAAGTTCCTTCTCGAAAAATGTGTTGAAATAACAACAAAAAATCAGTCCTCGATTTCTGTGCAAGAATGCTAAACTTTTGCCCTTGAAAATTGTGCTAAAACAGTCAAAAAACCGTACTGTACGGACAACATTAAATGCATCTGTATGGCCTCGAAAATTGTGCCAGAAAACTCTATCTGTTGCCTCGGCAGTTGTGCCTGTCCTCCTCGATTTATGTGCCTGAGTTTACCACAAAACCGTGCCCTAATTCCGTACAGTACGGATGGTCATACTCTTCTTGGTTTCTCTTCCAAGCAATAAATGAAGGCTACACTCCTCGAAATCTATGCACAACAATAAATGTTGTCTCGATTTTCGTGCCCACTGCAAAGTTCTTCAGCTGGGTGCCTTGAAACTCATGCCTCTCTAGTCTTCTCTCTTCTCTTCACTCTTCTCTCAAGAATGAATTCATTTTTTCCTTTTTCCTTGCTTTTGATCAAAACCCTAGGTAGGTGAGAGAGCATCTAATCCAATGGCTGAGGTTAGATTAGATCTAGGGATGAGAATAAATGCTCCATTTAATTTCTCATAAAAATTAATTTCCCTCACCCACTTAAATTTATCAAACTTGACTTTAATCTCTAAAGTCACATTAAATGCTCCACTTAAGTCATTTAATGCAAGGGTCACTTTATTTCCCTATTAAGTGACTAAGGCTTAAGTCACCTAGAGGAACACTTTCCTAGGTACAAAATCAACAACGGGAAGCCAAGATGGAAGCTCCAAGGAAGAGCTTAGAACAGTGGGACTGCGAGTTCTGGTAGTTGTTCCAGGCACATGTGACGAAGCTTGAACAATTGTGCTTATGAAGTAGATCTCGGGTGCAATGGTTTCAGTTGTTGGTAGAGCAAGTGGAGACTTGGGAGTTTCATAGATTGGGTTGCTCAGTGTGGTGAATGACGCCCAAGGGAAGACAACTTTGCAGCCGAGACAATTCATGAAGAGATGTAAGAAAATGGGTTGTTTTCTTTGCGATGGAAACCATTTCACGATATTTCTTGTTCGATGAAGGCAGAGTTGGTAGCATGCTTGGAAGAAGTCCAAGGGTGACCAACTGAGATGAAAGTAGCTATTGTGGGTGAAGCCCAAGCATAGTGACCTTTAGGAGAAGTATTGGAAGTAGTTGAAGCCTTGACAGTTGGCCCGGGCATGCTGACGGACGGTCAAGACAGTTTGCAAGATGGAGACCAGCTGGGCCTTTGTTTGGTGAATGTGACAATTAGTGGGTTGAATGTTGCTGCGCTGGTGGACACCGACGCCACCCATAACTTCACAGTAAGACTGAGGGTAGTGATTCCATGTCTAAAGTGGTGAACTCAGCAAATGAAGTTGGTATTAGTGATGGTTCATGTAACGCCGATGAATGTTGGAGACTGGTAAGACATATTGGAATTAACGGTGGCTCCGTTAGATGACCATTCGGAAGTCTTGGGGGTGTGGGGTCAAGTGATCCAGTGATCAACCCCTAGGAGCCCCGGACACCAACCCTAGGATATAAAACCCCAACAAAGGGAAGTGGGCAATGCCACTAAGCCATATTACTCCTAAAGGAAGGACCAAAATGCCCGTCCGCAACCACCACTACTGAATAACACCCCACCTAGTAAGAAAAATGGCCTCTCTCTCCTTGGGGTACATCTGAAGGTGCACTGGGTATAGGTGTAGCATAACAGAGCAGATGGCATACGCTGAGAGAGTAGGTTAGATTGTTGTAGGTTTAGGTTTGACACATACAGTAGCTAACCCAGCATCAATAATATTCAACTCAAAATACAATTAAACAACCTCAAAATATCACATTTCCCTCTTGCAGACTTAAGTCAGACATGGCCCAACTTGTAGAGGTCACCATAGTACACAACAGTCAAGATTCAGTCATGAATCAGCCCTGGAAGCTGCAAACAAGTCGCCCTCGACATGCCGACGGAAGGTCAAGAGAGTTTGCAAGATGGAGTCCAGTTGTGCCTTTGTTTTGTGAATGTGACAATTAGTGGGTTGAATGTTGTTGCGCTGGTGGACACCGATGCCACCCATCACTTCACAGTGAGATTGAGGGTAGTGATTCGACGTTTAAAGTGGTGAACTCAACAATGAAGTTGGTATTACAGATGGTTCATGCAACGCCGATGAAGGTTGGAGATTGGTACGACAGATTGGACTTAATGGTGGCTCCGTAAGATAACCATTCGCTTGTCTTGTCGTTATTAGCAGAAAATGTGTGAACTAAGTGACAACCATGAATGTGAAGCGATCCAAGGAGTGGTCTCGTTTAGGTAAGAAGGCAACGGAAGCCTTGATGAAGGGCAATGCGATGAGGCACTTGCCCGATGGTGCAGACAGTGAGTAGACAATTTTTGGTAGATACGAAGCAACCGAGGTGATTGAGGTGCTTTGGCGATTGTGATGGTGGATCTGGACGAGAGAGGAAGTGGAGACTTCCCATAGTGTGATGTCGCAGACATCGTGGACTTTTATACTTTGGCCATTGGGATACTTGAGTACCAACTGACGCCCATTTGACTAAGGGAATTGGGTTTTAGTCTAGCTGAGATAGAGGTAGTCCTACTATGCTTGGAGAACAAGTCTTGCTTGTAGCATGGCGAGTTGGGTGATGAGAAGACAAAGTAGGCAAAGACCGCTTGGGCGCCCTTTGGCATTGTGACGACCAGCAGGATCAGAAGCTCGTTTCAGAAAGCTTGTTGCACCTTGAGAAGGATGTTGGAAAGTGGTGCAGGTGGGATCAACCACAACCAACACTACCCGGACCTCCAGGATTTGGTGGCTCCTACACTTAGCAGGATACCCAAATTCAGCCCTCGGCCAAATTCTGCTCTAAAATTTCGTCCTAGCAGTTCTGCTTCTGTAACAGCTTTTCCGCAACTCTGTCAACACAATAGCGTTTCCGCAGCAGAGTTTTCGCAACTCTGTTTCTGCAATAGTCTTTCCACATCAGAGTTTCCGCAGCAGAGTTTCCGCAATAGAGTTTGTGCACCAGAGTTTCCGCAACAGGCTTTCCGCATGCGGGTTGCGGGATGTAGGATGCTCGACCAACTTCCCAAAGTTGCCTCCCCGCAACTTTCCTTTCACAACTTTTCTTTCGCAATTTCTTAGCCGTCAGATCTTTGCGGCTTTCTTCACGATCGTTGATCTATTTTTTGATGCGGATCTCATAGATCTTTGTAGATCCGTTATCGCCCTCGCAACTTCCGTTGCGGATCTCTCCTGGGCCGTCAGATCTTCGTCCGCGGACTCAATCTCCATCGTTCATTCTCTTCAAAACTTGTTAATAGCAGAAAATCTGCGTGCGATGCTGATTGATTAGAAAATCGATCAATCCAGCTTGCAATCTTCAAGATTCATTAGCCTAACACTTCTATGCATGCATCTACGACCTATTTCAACTATTCAAGCAACAAGTTCATGCGTGAATCAACAAGTTCACAGAAATACACAGATGTTCAAAAAACCATCGAAGTCGGCTCTTCACGAATACACAGCTCAAATCAATAAATGCATCTAAGCTAACAACACTGCAAACACACAACTAATCCTTATATTAAGCAAACACGCAAACAATTTGAATCTCTTCTTCAGTCTTCTCAAAATATTTACAAGCAGAACCGGACGCAGGTCTGTCCTTCTCTCTGCAAATTCCCCATTCTAATACTGAAGAGTAGAACCCTTCATACATCTCTAAAATGTCTATTTAAGCTAAACTGTTAACTCTTACACTGAGTGTTCCTGCAACCGAAAACAAACAACTACAAAGCATGATGAAATGTCTCTGTCACAAACAAATAACCTACGGCTTGATCTCCACGCAGGGAGTCATGATCCGCCATCATTCCTATCGCCGCTAACAAAGTATGACTCATCAAAACAAACAAACCAAAAATATGCCACAACATGTGATCGTCACATTGTTGGCATGCCACGATGCTCCTGCATCAAACTCCCCAGCTTGAAACTCTTCATGGCTCCTATCCATGAGCTCCTTTCCTGTTTTTTTTCTATAGAATTGCAGCAGATACTCATATAAATTTGAGTAGTGTTCTCGTCTCGAACATCACTTTGTCAGCAACAATTCTTTTGGTTCCTCCAGTACATGTCCTGACTATACAGAACAATCATATTCATCTTTCATCTAACTTGCATTCAAAACATATCATTATCCTTGCCATAGAAACAAACATACATCATCATATCATAAAATAATTTCTGGCATTCAAGGATTCCTTCAATGAATTCTTGGTTAACCTCCTCCTTGTTTGCTTCTCCTTACATCACCATCCTTGTGATCTTTAAAAGAAACCATGACCTTTGGGTCATGTAACTTTAATTCTCAAACCTCTTGGATCCCATATCTTGCTTTGTAACTGCTGGTGCTCATCAACTCTGCAATGATCTTCACAGTCTTCCACAGTCATCGAAATGGCTGTCTGAACCTCATTGTCATTGTTCCTCTTACATCTCTGCATGAGATGCCATAACTCATTTATCTTCTCATCCAATCTGTTTCTTTGCTGAAACATCTTTGTCTGGATGCCCTTCTCCATTGCAACTTTTATTTGCCTAGAAGTATAAAGATATTACAAAGCTTTCTCTCTCTGCTCTACAACAGGTTCATTGTTGCTACTTCCCTCATCATCTTCAGCTCTATTATGACTTGCCATGCTGCTCCTCAAGACAACTTTTTCCTCTGTATTTTCCTTTAGCCAATGAAAGGAAATTTGATTGCCACCAACCAACTCTTCTTCCTCATCCACCATTCCAGCTATCCACTTGCATATTACCTGCAATAAAATCAGCAAATAGATATGTAAAACATAGACATTCTATATGTCCATAGTTTTACCCTCATCTTCATCTTCTTCAAACCGTTGGACAACATACAGAAACTGTCCTTCTATTCCATTTGTGCAACCTGCAGTTAACACATATTGTCAGTTTGAAAAACATAAGGCACTTCAGTCTTCACTAATGCCTTTTCCTTCAACATTCCATACTAATTTGTTTCTACAAAACAGTCTTTAAGATCTTCAAAAGATCTCACATCAACATCCCCTTCTTCCTTCTCATACTGATATGAACTATTTGCTTTGCTCATGAGCTTGTCAGCAAACCCTGTATCAGCATCCTCTTTCTCTTCTTCAAGGTACACACCTTGCTCAGGTTCACACATCATGTGAACTTCTTCCTCATGCTCAGCTGCCCTAAGTCTTTCCTCTTTCTTCACCCAAACACTAAGTTTGTGCTTGAGATTCCTGGCACATAACCTCTTTACAGGCCATTGCACCTTCCTTTTCAACTTCCATTCATAACACTGACCTCTTGTAGCTTCCTCATGCAACGGTTCGATCACTTTACTAAGCCTCTTCTTCAGCTCAGTAACCTCTCTGTCAAATTTGCTTTGACTCATCTTCTTAACACCATTTACTCTGGCATCTTCCCTTGTCCTATTGTGGCTTCCCCTTGAACCCTTTAGATGACTTTCAGTAGCCACCTTCCATACCTCCTCTATGAGCTTTCCCACACCCATGATGAACTGCAAACAAGCCCACCCTCTCAACAACTTATCAAGATTCCTCCTTGACCTATTGGCATTTTCCCGGTTCTCTCACAGAACCCTTGAGCACTTCCTATTCTCTCTACAGGCTTGACATTTGCATTCACTTACTAGAGTACTCTGCTATGAGGGTCCCCATACCACAGTATCCTTTGTAACTCCTCTGTTCATAAATCAACACTTTGCCCTCAATCTACAAATTAATATTGCAAGACTCCTCTCCATAGCGTGCAAATTTTTTTTTTGCACCCGCTCTGATACCAAAAACTGGTGCAGGCTGGATCAACCACAACCAACCCTACCAGCACCTCCAGGATCTGGTGGCTCCTACACTTGGCAGGATACCCAAATTCAGCCCTCGGCTAAATTCTGCTCTAAAATTTCCCCTCGCAGTTCTGCTTCTGCAGCAGCTTTTCCGCAACTCTGTCTCAGCAATAGAGTTTCTGTAGCAGAGTTTCCGCAACAGTCTTTCCGCAGCAGAGATTCCGCAACTCTGTGTCCGCAGCAGAGATTCCGCAACTCTGTGTCCGCAACAGAGTTTCTGCAACATGCTTTCCACATGCGGGTTGCAGAGTGCAGGAAGCGGGATGCTCGATGAACTTCCCAAAGTTGCCTCCCCGCAACTTTCCTTCGGCAACTTTTCTTCCGCAATTTCTCAGCCGTCAGATCTTTGCAGCCTTCTCCACGACCGTCGATCTATTCTTTGATGCAGATCTCACAGATCTTTGTAGATCCGTTATCTCCCTCGCAACCTCCGGTGCAGATCTCTTCTAGCCTGTCAGATCTTCGTCTACGGACTCAATCTCCACCGTTCATTCTTTGCAAAACTTGTTAATGGCAAAAAATCTGCGTGCTACACTGATTGATTAGAAAATCAATCAATCCAACCTGCAATCTTCAAGATTCATTAGCCTAACACTTCTATGCATGCATCTACGACCTATTTCAGCTATTCAAGCAACAAGTTCATGCGTGAATCAACGATTTCACAGAAATACGCAGATGTTCAGAAAACTGCCGAAGTCGGCTCTTCACGAATACACAGCTCAAATCAATAAATGCATCTAGGCTAATAACACTGCAAACACATAGCTAATCCTTCTTCTAAGCAAACACGTAAACACACAGTTCGGATCTCTTCTTCAGTCTTCTCAAAATATTTACAAGCGGAACCAGACGCAGGTCTGTCTTTCTCTCTGCAAATTCCCCATTGTAATACTGAAGAGTAGAACCCTTCATAGATCTCTAAACTGCCTATTTAAGCTAAACTATTAACTCCTACACTAAGTGGTCCAGCAACCGAAAACAAACAACAACAACACATGATGAAACGTCTCTATCACAAACAAACAACCTACGGCTTGATATCCACGCAGGGAGTCATGATCCGCCATCATTCTTACCGCCGCTAACAAACAATTGCCATAGAAACAAACATACATCATCATATCATAAAATAATTTCCGACATTCAAGGATTCCTTCAATGAATTCTTGGTTAAACTCCTCCTTGTTTGCTTCTCCTTACATCACCATCCTTGTGATCTTTAAAAGAAACCATGACCTTTGGGTCATGTAACTTTAATTCTCAAACCTTATGGTTCCCATATCTTGCTTTGTAACTGTTGGTTCTCATCAACTCTACAATGATCTTCACAGTCTTCCACAGTCATCCAAATGACTGTCTGAACCTCACTGTCATTATTTCCTCTTACATCTCTGCATGAGCTTCCATAACTCATTTATCTCCTCATCCAATCTGCTTCTTTGCTGAAACATCCTTGTCTTGATGCCCTTCTCTATTGCAACTTTTATTTGCCTAGAAGTAGAAAGATCTTCCAAAGCTTTCTCCCTCTGCTATACGACATGTTCATTGTTGCTACTTCCCTCACCATCTTTAGCTCTATTCTGAATTGCCATGTTGCTCCTCAAGACAACTTCTTCCTCTATATTTTCCTTTAGCCAATGAAAGGAAATTTGATTGCCACCAAGCAACTCTGCTTCCTCATCCACCATTCCAGCTATCCACTTGCATAATACCTGCAATAAAATCAGCAAATAGATATGTAATACATAGACATTCCATATGTCCATAGTTTTACCCTCATCTTCATCTTCTTCAAACTGTTGGACAACATACAGAAACTGTCCTTCTGTTCCATCTGTGCAATCTGCAATTAAACACATATTGTCAGTTTGAAAAACATAAGGCACTTCAGTCTCCACTAATGCCTTTTCCTTCAACATTCCATACTGATTTGTTTCTGCAAAACAGTCTTTAAGATCTTCAAAAGATCTCACATCAACATCCCCTTCTTCCTTCTCATACTGATATGAACTTTTTGCTTTGATCATGAGCTTGTCAGCAAACCCTGTATCAGCATCCTCTTTCTCTTTTTCAAGGTACACACCTTGCTCAAGTTCACACATCATGTGAACTTCTTCCTCATGCTCAGCTGCCCTGAATCTTTCCTCTTTCGTCACCCAAAGACTAAGTTTGTGCTTGAGATTCCTGGCACATAACCTCTTTACAGGCCATTGCACCTTGCTTTTCAACTTCCATTCATAACACTGACCTCCTGTAGCTTCCTCATGCAATAGTTCCGTCACTTTACTAAGCCTCTTCTTCAGCTCAGTAACCTCTTTGTCAAATTTGCTTTGACTCATCTTCTTGACACCATTTGCTCTAGCATCTTTCCTTGTCCTATTGTGGCTTCCCCTTGAACCCTTTAGATGACTTTCAGTAGCCACCTTCCATACCTCCTCTATGAGCTTTCCCACACTCATGATGAATTGCAAACAAGCCCACCCTCTCAACACCTCATCAATGATTTCTCCTACTTGACCTATTGGCATTTTCCTGGTTCTCTCACAGAACCCTTGAGCACTTCCTATGCTCCCTACAGGCTTGACATTTGCATTCACTTCCTACAGCACTCTGCTGTGAGGGTTTCCCATACCACAGTATCCTTCGTAACTCCTCTGTTCAGAAATAAACACTCTGCCCTCAATCTACAAATTAATATTGCAAGACTCCTCTCCATAGCGTGCAAATATTTTTTTTTGCACCCGCTTTGATACCAAAAATTGGTTCAGGCCGGATCAACCACATCCAACCCTACCAGCACCTCCAGGATCTTGTGGCTCCTACACTTACCAGGATACCCAAATTTAGCCCTTGGCCAAATTTTGCTCTAAAATCCCCCCTACAGTTCTGCTTCCTCAACAACTTTTCCACAACTCTGTCTCCGTAACAGAGTTTACGCAACTCTGTTTCCGCAACAGTCTTTCCGCAGCAGAGTTTTCGCAACTCTGTTTTCGTAGCGCAGTTTCTGCAACTCTGTTTCTGCAACAGAGTTTTCACAGCAAAGTTTCCGCAATAGGCTGTCCGCATGCGGGTTGCTAGATGCAGGATGCTCGACCAACTTCCCAAAGTTGCCTCCTTGGAACTTTCCTTCCGCAATTTCTCAGCTGTCATATCTTTGCGGCCTTCTCCACGACCGTTGATCTGTTCTTTGATGCGGATCTCACAGATCTTTGTAGATCTGTTATTGCCCTCACAACTTCCATTGCAGATCTATTCCGGGTCGTCAGATCTTCATTTGCGGACTCAATCTCCACCATTCATTCTCTGCAAAACTTGTTAATGGCAGAAAATCTACGTGATGTGCTGATTGATCAGAAAATCGATCAATCCAGCCTGCAATCTTCAAGATTCATTAGCCTAACACTTCTATGCATGCATCTACGGCCTATTTCAACTATTCAAGCAACAAGTTCATGTGTGAATCAACAATTTTACAGAAATACACAGATGTTCAGAAAACCGCCGAAGTCTGCTCTTCACAAAAACACACAGCTCAAATCAGTAAATGCATCTAGGCTAATAACACTGCAAACACATAGCTAACCCTTCTATTAAGCAAACACGCAAACCCACAGTTCGGATCTCTTCTTCAGTCTTCTCAAAATATTTACAAGCGGAACCAAACGCAGGTCTGTCCTTCTCTCTGCAAATTCCCCATTCTAATACTGAAGAGTAGAACCCTTTAAACATCTCTAAATTGCCTATTTAAGCTAAACTGTTAGCTCCTACACTAAGTGGTCCTGCAACCGAAAACAAACAACTACAAAGCATGATGAAACGTCTCTATCGCAAACAAACAACCTACGGCTTGATCTCCATGCGGGGAGTCATGATCCGCCATCATTCCTACCGTCGCTAACAAACTATGACTCATCAAAACAAACAAATCAAAAATATGCCACAGCATGTGACCAACTCATCACATTACTGGCATGCCACGATGCTCCTACATCAGAAAGTCTCAACCACCTTTTAAGGGGACACACAAGTTGGCATGGCGATGAGCTAAGAGGAGATAATAATGAGTAGAGGTGGATGAGACACCTTTGTTGACGACGAAGGAGCATGACTATTGCTCAGATGCAGTAGTGGGAGGTGTGAGCCACCTTGCAAACTATGCAGCAAATTTATGTGAGTTGGATTTTGGGATTTCGGAATCCGAACTAATAATTGCCCGACTAGAAGAATTGGGTTGTAGCTCTTTGGGAGCATAGGTAGCTTTGAAGTACTTGAGCAGTGGGCACACGACGAATGGGTGCGCTGTTGGAAATTATGGGAGAAGTGGCCTTGGGCACCACTTACCGTTCTACCTAGGATGAAAGTGAGTAGATCGGTTTCTTGCCTTTAGCACAGTCAGTGAGGTCGTAGGTTCCTTGTGAAGGGTGCCTTATATGGGGAAGGAGCGAGATAGTACCATGAAGTGGTGCCGCGATTATGAGTTGAACCGTGGAAGGAAGTTCAACAACAGGTTGAGCAAAGGTGACAACTTTGCATTGGTTCGGTAACCTTGCATAAAGAAAATTGAAGTGCAAAAGGAAAACATAGTTTTAGGAATAAGGAAGTTCGTTCTCATGGAGTTAAGCACAACAGTTGGATTAGCTACCCAACCAGTTTGGCATATGGTGTTATACAACAAATGGGCATGTGATGAAGTTGGTTGAGTACCAAGGTAGCACCAGGTTGGATAGCTGCAACGACTAGACAGTTTTGAGGAGACTTCTTTGGAAGACTTGATTGCGCCAGTAGACGATAGTAACAACATTGGCAGATGGCTTCTAAGAGCAACAGGTGTACTTGGATATGTTGCCGAGGACGACAATAACGTTGAATGCGGGAAGATGTCATGGCCTTTGGCGGGACAGGCACCTTGGGCATCACCCTTGCCCACGAGATGGTTTTGATAGACTTGGTGGGATGATTGAGTGTATAGCGGATGAGGCACTCCATGGTGCAGGATGGGCGCAAGGCACCTGCACCTTGGTTGGGCACCCGTGAGGAACATGCAGTAGTGGTCAATTACAATGAAGTGTAAGCAGACCCAACAATATGGGTTGGGAACCTATGCACTTGCTAGTCGGCAAGTGGCTCAAGTGATGGGCTTGTGGTGACGAAGCACCCATGCTAAGGACGGATGCACCGGGTGAGAGGCCATTTAGAAGGTAGGCAAGGAAAACATGTGTCCATGAAGCACCCAATGTGGGGTTTGGGGAGACTTAGACAAGGGACTAGCATGGGCATTCTTGGACACACCAGTGTGGGAAGAAGCTCATCATGGTAGCATGCAAGTGATGGGATTCCTTAGCAAGTCAGCTCACCTTGGAAGAGGTGCGACCCAAAGAGTGCAAACCTTGGGCGCACTCCAACATGGTTTGGGAGCCTATAAAGGCAAGGAAGTGTTAGAGCTTGGAGGCAGGAGACGAGAAGAAGGAATAGAGAGAAGTCAAAGCACATGTGACAGGAACACACTTTGCACAGTGATTGGTCGCAGGTTAGAGAAGGAAGACTTGTGCGTATGTGGTGCATGGTGGTCTAAGTGTGCGTTCTGGTCAGGTGCTGTAGGAGGCGGGATTTCCTGTGCTATAGGGGGAGCCCTAGTCGGGAAGTTCGTTGCCAATAAGAGGTGAAGGAATTTCTTGAGGTTTCTTGTGTAAGGGAGGTTTCTGCCATTTGGGGCACACTCGCAAAGAAGTGGCCTACGGGCGCTCTCCCATCCTTGTATTCTCTCTTGTGTTTATATATATTTATATATATTTTGGGTGCACCCCATTGAGGTGTCGTCAAGCACGTCTGTTCTTGTGTATGCGTTTATTTGGCTAGGTGTTAAGAGTTAACAGAAGGCTAACAAATTACCAAGTGTAACCAGTAACAAAAAGGGTGTATGTGGGTTTAGGTGTAGTCTGCCAGGCTCTGCCTCGGGCTGCTCTCACCACTGGGAGTGGCTCCTGGGCAGTTCTGCACGACAGGGAGAAGGTCGGGAACCCTGAATTTTCACGATAGGTGCTCTAATCCCATGACACAAGAGGTCTCCAATGCCCAAGGAAGAACACTAAGCCAGCAATCAACTAAGGTGAAGCATCTACCAAGCAAGCTATCTCAAGTGTGCAAATCCATCATGGGCCAGCTAGGAGCTGACCATACACCATGTACCCCAAATCTCATGAAGCACCCCCAAACATGGTGTAAATTCTTTCGAAGTAACCCAAAATTCTAACATCATGATGGTAATTGGCATCATAATGGAATATATTCTACACTAAACTCAGCTGGTCATGAAAAATTTGTCTGTTTTCCCTAGCGCAAGTGTGGGTAATTTTTCATTAGCTCTAGAGAAGGCAATGGGTGGCCACAGAAAGGTCTTGAAGCTTTTGTCTCTTAGCAATTTCCCTTGGGCAGAGATATTTATAGCAGTTCAGTTCAATTATGATATGTTTTGTTAAAATGTAGCTACAAGGGTCAAGTATGTTTTGATTCTGACATTCAGCATCTATCCTATGCTAGATATCATAGGTAGCGAAACTTATTTCAGCAAAATATTTTGCAGTCCTTTGACTAGAATTTTGGAGGACAAAAGATATGCATTTTGTACTTTTCTGCTGGACGACAATGATTGTGACTAGTGAGTTAACATTTGCAAGCCTTTCACATGCACAGGTTCTAGGCACAGCTGCAGGAGGAACAAGGGAGATAGTTGAGGACAATGTAACTGGTCTTCTTCATCCTGTTGGACAGAAAGGAACACAAATCCTTTCCCAGCATATCCGTTTTCTTCTAGACAATGAATCTGCCAGGGTAGAGATGGGTCGGAAAGGAAGAGAAAAAGTAGAGAAACTGTTCCTCAAACATCACATGTATGATAGAATTGCCAAAATTCTTCAAAACTGTATGAATTACACATGATTTACCGTCACTGAATGTGGTGGAAAAATCAACACTCTTAGGCATAGAAGTGGAGGATCAGAGTATAGATTGTTCTTCAAGTGAACTTATGCTGCCATATCCAACTAAGACGGATGTCAAGAGAACACCGAGTTTGCTCTTTTCCAATTTTTGGGTAAGTTCACGAGGTTTATAGTTTCTTCTCCAATCTTTATTTTTTCAAAGGTCAAATTTTAACTTCATGATTTTGTTTTGAGCAATATTGAAGTAACTTGTCGTTGGTATGACTGCAGTGCCAGTTATTTGCTTTGGGCGTGTTCACGCTTCTGCTGAACTGTAATTCTTTTGAGCCATCATTTATTTGATTTCAAGCCGTGGAAACTAATTATCTAAAAAAATTCAACAGTTTTAAATCTAGTCCTTCTCATGAAATTTTCTATCTATGGTGGTTTACGCCTCATTCATTGCCTCCATGGGCATCTATTGAATCTTCTGAAATTATGGAAATATACAATTCATTCTTCACTGGCATTTAGACCAAATTTAAACTGCCCAAGTATGTATTTACGTCAAACCTCACAGATATAATTTCCATCTCAAGGCATGCTTGACATACTCACAAGCTTCTAAGAATGGGTATGTGTTCACTTTTAGCTTTTGTAAATTCCAACTATTATTATTCATTTATAGTCTAGCTTCCATTAACAAGTGAAGTAGTACAAAATACATGCATCTCATGCTGCTTAACAGTATGTTTTGGCAGCACGCTCAGACCCACCACTGTGATTGGTCTCTCCTAATTTTACAAAACGTGATTTCAGCTCCATTCTCAACGATGAACTCCAGCAGATAAAAGGGCAATTGTGATCCTGAATGTGAGTCAATGATTCGTGTGATTGGTTAAGACAGGTTAATAAGAAAATTCAATTGTACCATTGTAGGTGGCAAGGTCTTATTTATAATTATTCTAAACAATGATCACAGAGAACCTATCTATTAAGGCTATTCAGATCGGCAGAGTTGTGTCCAAAATGAGCAATATCAGTGAATGTAGTCACGTCGTATTCATTCACGGGTGTCCATAAGATTTTCCTTTACTTTTGTGAGCAAATGTACAGATAAAAAGTTAAAAACCCGTATATCACCTCACTATTTGCTCTAATATTGGACTTCTTGCCACCTATATAGAAAGAACAAGTAGAGCCCTAACTACTTGACCAAGCCATGGAGTCGTACCAAATATTAACAAGAGGGAGTTAAAACCCTACCCATCTATGTTAGAATCTCCAAATTGATATATTTTCCCTATCATAGAAAGGTTGGAAGTGTAGGTGGATTCCCTGTGTGATAACCCCCACTTGGTGTGTCTCTGAACGTCTTTCATAGAGGCTGAACTATGAGTTACTGATATATCTGGCTTGTGAGCTATTGCATTATATCTGTGGAGGTTGCTTAGTTCTGTGATCCCCGTATTATCTTGTAAAGAAAATAGTACTTACCCCAATGGGTCTCAAATAGTAGGGATGGGTGTTGACTATCTCACTTGTTTAAGGAATACACATTATAAAATTTCATAGCAACAAGTTTTAGTTCATTGGTAAGGTTATATAGTTATAAGTTTGTTATGATTTCATTTTCACTAAGATTTGGCACATGGAGTTAATGCTGGAGGCAAGTATTAAGCAATTTTGGTGAAAAAGATACTCTTTAGAACTTAGCATCTAAGTGGAAGGTAGTTTGCATTATTCAATGTAGCTTATTAAGCGTGTTTCTAAATATCACTCCAAAACATGAAAGATTACTTGACAACATTGTTGTTATGGATGAGCAAACACACTTCACATACATGAAGTGGCTTTCACTTATCATTAGAATTCTTGGTTGGATTTCAAAGCAAATATGCATCAAGATAAAACATAAAACGTGAGTAAGAAACTTAACAACACAATAACACTTAGAAGGTTTCTTTGACTATTATAATGATCACTATATTATACATAGCATTTAAAATATAAAAAAATTGAGCTGCAACAAGCAATGCCCATGAGCTAATCAATCTTTAAAAGCATAAACAAAATTGCATGACAAATTAAATAAAAAGTACTACAAAATTAAGACAAGGGCAAGTTAAGAAATAATTAGGGGTTAATGGATAATTAAGACAAAAATGAGACAATGGTTAAGGGTTAAAGTGTGTTAGTTTAGTAAACACTTTAGAGATTGAAACCCTTGTGTTCTCATTCAGCTTAGGCCTTGGACGAGGGGGCAATACTTGTCACCACGTGCTACATAGGTTGGGAGGAAATTCGACCCTTTTGTATGATTTCCCCTTGTCACTATTGTCGCATTGAAGAACTAGTTTGCACCAATTGTTGGTCTTTGTTGATGTGAGGAAATTGAAGTATGTGAATTAATTTTGTTTCTATTAGAGTGTTGTTATATGAGTTAAGTTCTTGCATTTGAATTTGTATCATCTTTATGGAATGGAAGGGAATTTCTCACTAAGTAACAACCCTTGTAGCTGCCTCATGCAAGGTTAGGTTGTTACAAAATAGTATAAGATCTATCAAGCTCTCAAGATTGGGTGCCTCTAGGAAGTAGATTTTTAGTTATTGGTTATCAATCCCAATTGCAATGGAGAATCTAAAAGCTTTGAGCAAGTTGTAATTAGGAGGGGGACATAAAAAGTTTTTTATTTCTGTGTAATTATTTATTCTTTTGTTTAATATCTCATTTTCTTTTCGTTATAAGTAATAGTTTAAATGCAATAAACAATATTAATTGTTTTCTTAAGCTTTTGTTATTAATTAGCTTTAGAAACCTTTTACTACTTGCCCTTAGTAATATACGAATTCTAAGTCTTTAATTTTTTTTCTTATTTAACTTAATGCTATGTTATTTGCACAACTTATAATATATCTAGTGAGACCAAATAAATTGTGGGTTCATTATGTTAATTTTCTTTTAATATTTTGAATATAATGATAAAAAATAGTTATAAAGCCTAAATAAGGTAGGAATGAATTAGTACGCATGTCAAAGTTTTTTTTAGTTTTTATCCAAAATTGATTGGTTGCACGATAAAAATTATATATTACCTTAAAAAAACCTATTATTGTTAAAACAAAACACAAACGACGCTAGTCATTGTTTCTCATTGATTGGTTGAGCATTAGAAAAAAACTATTTGTTTTTAATCAAAATGCATACTATAATTACCCTCAATTTATTATTACCAACTCTTTCCCCCTTTTTTTTGAAGTTAAATGTTATTAGAAAAAAATAAAGAAAGTTCAAATCCAATGTGAACATTGTACTTAGGAATAATAAAATTGGAAAATTGTTACATTCTTAATACTTAGTAAGAGACAATGGTGCTACCTTAAAAGAAGAAAATGATAACTAAACACACATGGTTGTTTTGAAAATAGCTAACCAAAATAATATATCTTTTTTGAGAAAATTCAAATACTATAAAACCCTAGAATTGTTAAACCCTAGTAAATCTATGATCTTTTTTCTCAGAATTTTATTGGAAATCAGTTTGAACTATTTCACACACACTCAATGGCGAGGTGAAATAGCTCAAACCAATTCCCTAAACACACGCACACACGCACACACACACCAAAAGACTTGAGTACACCTGTAAATTGGAAATAAAATAACATGAACCATTAAAACAAAAAAGACCATAGCTCTCTAAACAACAAAATAAGGTGAACCAACTGGTACATTTAGAAAGCCCTAGATTGCATAAGATATTTGTAGACATAGTAGGTTAACTTCATCAGAAATGAACTCATAGTAGGGCTTACACAATCTCTCCTTGAACAAAATTCATTACATAATCTATAGTCTATGGCTTTTAACAAATCAACCTTGGACATAAATTCCAAGTAGGGATGAACCCTTGAAACCATTCATCTCCCTCATTAATCTTTTACAAAACTACACTATCAAGCTACCCAAACATAGAAAGAGAGAGACCCATATGGAAAATATCAAACTCGTGAGCAAAGCATAACCCTAGCTATGAAGCCAAGCTCCAAATCCTTTTCGTTGAGCCTCCATCTTCGTTGAACCTACAAGGAAGAACATGAGTTAACCCTAAAGCCATAAAAATAACACATGCAACAATATTCACCATGATCAAGGATGTCTTTCTTGGTTTGAACCAAGCTAGGGATGAGAAACGTACACCAAGCCATTACAATTGAAGATGCAACAAAGACCATGTGGCCGAATCAACCCTAAATAACTATAGACTTGTGAGGGAAGTTCAATGTTTGAGAAACCTAGACCACCTTTGAAAATTACAATAAAAGTAATGGATGAAAAGTTTAATCCCATAACAATGGTTGACAAGGAAAGAGGATGCATGGTCGTGAATGATCTATACATCAAGCCCAACTTAAGGAAGATATATTAACCTAACAACATCTAGAAGGAAGAGGGACAATGAACATACCTCTTATTTTTCAACACCCATGAAAATACAAAGAAGTTGGGCCCACACCAAGTAGATAATACACCATGGAATTTGGCACAATCTAGAGCCTCAAGCTAGTGAACTCCAATCATGAACCAAGAAACCTCCATCCATTTATGACAACACAACATTGGCGGAGTAACTTGACCCTCCATCATGGCATGGAGGAAACCTAATTAGAACCATACTATACCTCGGAGCCATGCAATTTGAAATGGTAATAAATTTTGTCACATTTATACCTAGGCCATTTTTGGTATAGTAGTTCAAATGTTTTCGTTTTAAATTTGCTTTCTTGC
The DNA here is from genome assembly GCA_001517045.1 of Pseudotsuga menziesii. Lineage (NCBI taxonomy): Eukaryota > Viridiplantae > Streptophyta > Pinopsida > Pinales > Pinaceae > Pseudotsuga > Pseudotsuga menziesii. Next base: position 666,272 of record LPNX010209766.1, on the reverse strand, counting down.
TTATAATTCTAACATTATATATGGTTATGGGCATACCACCTATTAACAAAAATAATTTTTGAAGATAAAATGGGTTAGAAAGTAAGTAGTAAGCATATATGTATATGTATGCACACAGTGCACATGTATGCATGTTGTATTACAAAATTATAACAGTCATTGACTAAATAGTATAATGGAACATTTTGATGATTATTGATTACTTATGGTTGATAAAAAATCTCTATAAACATTTAATGAGCATCGCAAGACTTATCACGAAAATAGAAATAGTGGGGTGTAATATTCCCTTTCTTTACAAAATAAATTCAGATATGTGAGCAGATAGCACAAGTAATTCACTTTAATTTGGTTGTTACTTAAAGTTCTTTCTCCAAAGTAATGAATGTCACATATTGTTATTAGTTAAATTTTATGAATGATAAAATTGAATAATAAGAGGACTCATGTAGATATGCGTGCAACATTGACTCCATATTAATTTATCTTTAAACACTGTAATATGAACCATGCATACAGAAAAAAACTAAAGTTAGACTTGTCATGATAAGAATTTGATACATCACTTTTATGGCTAATGCTAGATCATTGGTATCCTTACATGATCAAGTACATTGCTAATAAAAACTGTCACTAAGCAATTAATACTTTGATAAATTTTGTTAAATTCCCTTCTAATAATGCAATTAATTCTTCCTTGAGCAATTTCCCATTATTACAGTCGAGCAACATTTATTATGCTTGCTAAACCAAATAATGATGAATGCAATAGTTGACAAGCAATACAATGCAACTTTTAAAGGATATGAATGTGTAAATTAGTCTTTTATACATCAAAATAAATTTCCCAATTTTTTTGTTGTTGCAAATTTTAGTGTAATTTTTTTCCATAATCGTTAATATTTGTACAAAGCAATGAAATTTTAATTCCTAAAAGGATTCAATAAATTTTATACACAACGATTACTGTATAAACATCACTCAATTTATTATGGATATCTATATTGGGTTCATCAATGTTAGGTAGAACAACATTGTGAATGTAGATTTCACATACCTTTGGTTATATAATAGTTGAGGGGGATCATAGGAATCGATATACCAGAATAATGGTTTAAGTTATATGAAGTCCATTTATGGTTTTAAGTGAAAACTTCAACAAATTCCATCCATGTTGCTAGTCTATAAGTCAGCGAGCCATTAATTGCTTCCTAGGACAAGGCAAGGAGCAATACATGCACACAATAACATTGAGAAGTTACTAGAACACCTATGTGCCCATTGTAACAAATATTGTGTGAGCATACCCTTAAAATATAGTTAATATACATTTTATGGAGAGTGAAACTTACGGTTTAGAAAATTGATGGACTCTATAGGACTAATTATGTATGTGTAAAATAATAAATAAAATTGAGACTAATGAAACAAATCCATTGTGGATATAGCATGGGACTAATTATGTATTTGTAAAATAAAAAATAAAATTGAGACTAATGAAACAAATCCATTATGGATATAGCATGCCACTTTTGAGACCAAATAAATGAGATAGGTCATGCAATTACTATATTAAGTAAACATTACCTCACACACATAATATAAGACTTGGTATTTCTTTTGAACTGATAAAACCACCATCTATAAAATTTAGATCAATCAACCATTCTGTGTTGAACTCAAAGTGAACTTGGCAAGAATCACAAGCAAAAGAACTGTCCTTAGACAATCGCCAAAATCCCAAAGAATAAGTAGGAAAGATGTACATCTTGAAAAGTCAAGTTAATGAGCAGTCAATATCTACAAGAGATCAAGAGGATATTAGAATAATTGTGACTTAAATAAATAAATAAATAAAATAGAGAGAAAAGATCCTCAATAGAATACCTTAAGAAGGAAGAGTCAAAGAAGTGCAAAAGATTGGGTTATGAACTAGGGAAATAAGCATTTATAGGGGCAATGAAGCAGAGGCATGGTTAGTAAGCATTGAGAGACACTTATATTATACGATTTCAATTCATTAGAAAAGACCAAATTCCCTAATTACCAATTAATAATGTATGATACAAATCTCTAATGGTCACTTCAAAAAAAAGAGAAAGTGGATGAAAAACATCTAGAATAGATGCATTTTATCAACATTTTCAACACAAGTATTTAGGAAAAATGTACTATCATGTGGGAAAGAAGATGATTATCGTGCACTAAAGGAGGGGAACATGATATGAAGGATAAAATAAATGTTTGTAGAATAAGATAAATGTTCACATCGGCTTAGTCAAGAGTCACAAGTTGAAAGATACATTAGAGGACTTGAAAACCATGTCAGGGATAATATTAGACCCTTCATTCCTAAGAATCATATTTGAAGCAATGGTGAGGAAAATTTGTGTGGGGGTGAATAAAAACACAATAATGAAGTAAGTGGTAGACTTAATTAATGACTAAATCATTATAAAAATTAGAGAAAGAGGTTTGAAAAATGAAATTTTAATCCAACTCAATAATCATAATTCAATTGGGAAGACAAACCAAAGGATAACATTGCACTTATTGAATCATAAACAAGGACTTATAATCCACTTTCTTCACCAACACATACTATACGAAATCCACTTATAGTCTTTGTTTTCAATCTTGTGCAAAGTTTTTTTTCTTTGTCTTATGTAACTCTAAGTGTAAACTATGTAGAAACACTCTTTAGGATTGGGGGTGTGGCTTGATCCTTGGTGTAAAATACACACAATAACCAACTAAGATTGCAATAGTAATCAAGCCAATACAGACCAAGGATTTGCAAATACTATCTCTGAGAACTTTGTCATCAAGATTCATTTTTAGGTATCAATTCTTTTTGTTCTTTGAAATGAATTCATGTTTATTGATATATGTTTTAGGTTTGGGACAAATGTAACAAGTGCTATCAAGATTGGGAGATGAGAGATAGGATGGTATGCTTTGTAAACTTGAGCTCAGATTGCCTTGTTATGCAATTTTTAGACACCACAACAAACTCAATATACCAACAACTATCCTTATTATGGCATGTTCTTGGGTTTCATTTGGAGCTTTCTCTTCTTATTTATGCATAAAAGGATTATATCGGTCATATTCAATAAAAAATCAAGTAATTAAGCATGTATGATATGAATATCATTACCTTTTTCTATTACATGTTAATATTGATCTCCTCACCATCATTAGCCTAGCATATATATTATTTCTCCCATTTAATTTGTTTCCATTCTTTGCCCTTGTTAGGAGTTCTTTAATTTATTTTCTTACAACTTAATTATCCCTTCAATTGATACTTTATTAATTTTCACTTTCATTAATTGTCATTTTTTTATACTCGACATTTTAAGTTATATTGTTACTCTTCTTTTAATTAAATTCTAACCTAACCTCATTTTCTTCTTTGATTTCTAGATTTTTTTTACATCACCTATGTTATTATGTTATCATTTTCAATGTGTATTAATTATTCCCCATTTCATTGATTCCTATTCTCTATATGAATTCTTTATTTAATCTTCTTTTGACTTGATTGCATGGATTATTATTTTTCCTCATTATTTACCTCTTCATAACTTCTAGTGTCCATTTCAAATTGTTTAACAATTTATGAGTCCTAACTAATTCTCAATGGTCATATATCTCACCTCTTATTTATCTCTCTTTCACCTATCTCTTCCCTATCTTTCTATGGCCTTTGATGAAACCCTTTATGATGGGTGGAGTGCCCACTCAAAACATTGAGACTATTAAACTCTAACATAGTTCAATCCAAAAAAATTATACACAATTACACTCTAAAACATAAATAATCATAAAAATAATATAATGCAAATAAATTCATAAAATAAATTACTCTTCTCTCTCTATATATTATATGTATTAAAAAATTAAAAATAAACGTGACCAAAATACCCATATGAAATAACATAAAAAGTAAAAGCAAACATAATCTAAATACTATATAAAATGACATATAAACAATAGTTACGAGGTGCCAATGTCCTTGCACCATTGCTAGTATCGTTATTTTGAAATTTACAAGATCTTCAAGAATTGGCAAGGTACAGTTTTCATATCTCCAAATTTTCAAGAACCACCCACACATTCATTATGTTACTTTTTTTTCAAAAGCAAAACCTACTAAAAATTCCTTACTACAAAAATCTAGTTGTTGCAAAGAGGATCCAATTGTTATATGCCTCAAACATAACTTGTTCGGTCTAGATGAATACAATCCCTTGATAGCTATTACTCCTCGGACATAATAAATTGAAATTGGTCAGAAAATTTTAATGGAAATCTAGTTGTCAATGAAGAAGATAATAGCAAAGAGGATCCAATTGTTATATGCCTCGAGACATAACTTGTCTGGTGTAGATTAATAAAATCCCTTGATAACTATTAGTCTTCTCGTAGAGAAATAATAAACTGAAATTGATCAATTTTTTTTTAATGAAAGATAATATTTCATCACCACTGTAAATTTAAAATTTTTTAACCAATCATTTTCCCTCAACTTTTAAAGATCATTCGACACTTATTTTTAAACATAATAATATATAAAAATTGTCATTTAGTAGAGCACATAACACAACTCCACATTTTCCTTACATAATTTCTAGAGATATATATTATCTCCATTTATTTGAAAGCTGAAATGATTTGAGAATGAATCGACGAGTCTTTGAAAACAAATTATGCATATTTTTTTTGGTTGGGTGTAAACCTCTCTAGATGCTAATATGGAGATTTTAGTGCCATTTTGTTGCGGCTAGTGATCTTTTTGAACATCAGATACTACACTAGTTATTTAGATAAGTAAACTTTCATCCATGGCATTTATATTTGTATCTTCTCAAGCATGCTAGCAAACTGCTTATTGTGTTCACCATGAACATCTAGTGGCCAATGAATTTCTTTCAAAATCAACTTGACGAAATCTGAGATCTCTTCCAAATTTGAATTGATAGAAAAAGACTCCTTTATGAGTCCAAAACTGCATGTGATGACATCAGATGAACCAAATAAAGCTTACAAACAACCTTGATATCCCTAAATAAAAAATCATTGTAACAAACACCCACACTTTGTTTTCTAAGGATTCATATAATATATAAAATTGACTTGCTTTATGGAAACTCAAAATCTGATAATCATGTCGATCCCACCCACGAATATGACAGCAAGGGCATGTATATAAGAATATTTAAAATGCAAAACAAGATTAAAAGCAGTATAATTGGTTATTCCCTACTATTTAACAAGAAGTTGGTATTAACAAATTGTTACAGACAAATGAGATAAATATTGAAATTTGCAAGAAGCTGGTATTAACTACTTATTCCCTGCCATTTAACAAGAAGTTGGTATTAACAAATTGTTACAGGCAATTGAGATAAAGATTGAAATTTGCAAGAAGTTGGTATTAACAAATTGAATTAATATAAGATAAATATAGAAATTTGTTATTGACAATTGATATAAAGATGGAAACCAAATTGTTATTAACAATTAATATAAAGATCTAACTTTGATAGATAAATGCCTTGTAAAAATACAAGCATCACAAAGTTAGGTTTGTTGGGCATGCAATATAACAAGGATGGCATTTTTATTGAGAGGTTTAATTAAGAATCAATAAAATGGTTTAGCTTGTGAAAAATGGTCATTGTCAGCGTGCGTTGTTGCAGCAAGATCAAAATTATATATCAATAGGAAATCGATTTTTTCCAACCATTCCACATTCTAGACAGTTATAGACATTTATATTATAACGGCAAAGAAGTATGTTCTGTTATAATGCCAAATTAGTACTAGTATCTTTAATGGTTGAACATAAAATTATGAGACAACGCGACACCAGTGGATTCTTCTTTCACTCCACTAAAGCTTCAATTTATTGCCACAATAATACTTTTACATTATTGTTCTATCTCCCACTATAACACGAAAAAAAAAGAAGATGAAAGTCGATAGGTAGAAGGATGAGTTGATATGCCTACTCGGCCACTACAATGAAAACTAAAAGATGATTGTTGATTTATAGGTTGCAGGGACATGGAGAATTATTAATTTCTCAACTAAGAAATTATATGTTCTTTATTCATACACCACATCTCTTTTAGTGGAAAGGCTACCACTACATTCCGAGGTTGACATTCAATTACTATATTACTCTTCAAACATAGTTTCCATGCAACTCATGATTTTCTCACTATAATATAATCATGTCCTTTTCTTGTATGATGCTTGTGCTCGAAGACCATAACTAACTATATGTCCACATAGTGTCCACTTTTACATTTAATACTTGTCTTTGATAGATCAAGTTATGCTATGCAACATGCACTAGGCATATTAAATCTAAAAGAAAACGGTTGACCATAGAATCTATTAGGTTATCAACGTAGACAAGTGTCAATGTGACAAGATGGGCCTTGAAATTTGCTTTACATGATTTTGGGCCCATAAGCTCATATAATGCAATAAGATCATGTCAAAACCCCAAAAATTTCGAAAAATTTAAAACTTTTAAAATATCATATAATCACATTAAATGCAGTCATTAACTGTTGATTAGTTTATGTTAATAGATTTGTAACTGAATGATCTTTTGATTATACTTCATTTTAAAGAGCAGTTTCCTTTCAGTTACTGACTGTTTTTTTGTTTGCGACACAAGGTGGGTTTGTCGTGAGGGACTGGGCTTACTTAGCTTTCGAGCTAACGCAGCAGTTTCCTTCTATTACAGGTGTACAGGTAAGAAGTATGGTTCGATGCTAACAAGTCTCAGAGGTTACAATACGATTTGCTACATACAAATTGATTATTAAAAGTATAAACATGCTAGTCAGAATTTACCATGTTTCTCGAGGTACCATTTTTACTAAATTTTTCTTTGAGACTTAATATTAGAGAATTGAATTCTACACATATAGTTGGTAGAGAACTATTCTGTATGGAAACATAATGGTAGAAAGATCACAACTTCATAGGATCACTTCTATTAGTCAAGTTACAGTAATATTCCATGTTTAGATTGCATCCTATTCAGATTTTCAACTGATAAAGATATTACTAATATCGATCCTTAAATTTTGTTACTTAAGCATCTATGAGTTGTGGTTTGATACAAGTATTTCTTTAATAGTTTAAGAGTTTGCATTCTTTTAGAACACTAAACTCATTCCAAGAGTATCATTTGGATGGAAACCAAACACTGCTAGAATCAGTCCTAAACTTATCATATTTGATCCCTTTATGAAGTCTCAAGACTATATTGTCAAACAAAGAAGGTAAAGAGAATAATCAAGTTATCTATCATACCTTAACTTATGAAGTCTTTTATAAATCTTGAGTTTGGAGAGTGACTAAGTCTATTTGTCACCAAAGGATGCTATGACTACAACAAGGAAGAGTTATCTCTCTATCCATAAGTATCTAAATTATGTACTAGAGCAAACCAAATCAAATTATGAATAATATAATAGAAATACCATTTAATTATATACCCTTCAAAGAGTAGTTTTGTTTCTTACCTTCTTTTGAAATACCAAATAGTTGGCATTGTAGTTATGGGCTATAACAACTTAAACTATAACCATAATCTATTATTCTATAATCCCTTGGTAACATAAACAAATCTCTATGCTTATGTAAACGATGCTATATAATAGACAATATGTAACATGCAAGGTTTATAAACATTGGACTAATGTACGTGGTTGACAATATGATGTAGGTTGTACTAAGGTATAAAACTTCTTATGGAACCTTCCAGTGATGATTTGGTTGGGAAACAATCACGATCGTGAACTTTAGAATGATAACCCCTGCAGCAAATTATTTAAAGTGCTATGTGGTCGTTTACTGGCCATGCATTGGCATTATATAGTTGATGACTTAACCCTAACTGGCCATTCCTCCTTTGCTCTCAGGCCTTTGGCCGCTCTGCAAACCCTTCTGGACCATGCTACTGTTGTGTTGACCGCCATTGGACCTCCTGCTGCCTCAGCTCCTCGTGAGCTCTGCTACTGCATTGAGAGGGTGATTGGAGTGTTTATACTTGCTGCTTGCCTCTATAGAACCGCCGTTGTTTGATTTGGCTCGGTTGGGTGACAGTCCTACCTTTCTCTGTTCCTGCGAGAATGGTTATCCTTCCAATATAGCGTGGCTGGTGCTATCAACTGGCTATGTGATAAATGAGAGAAAGAACGTTGTAGCTGTAGGGTTTTATCTTCTCCATCGATTCGATGGGGTTTCCTTTTTACTGATAGAGGTTGAGTGAAATAACACCAATCTTTTTGCCATCGATTGGCAGGCTCATTGTTCGAACTGGCCGTGGCATCGCTGTGAGGGTTATCAACAGATACGGTACCCATTACTTTGTTTTCTTTAAAAATACTGCAATATATACATGTTATTATATATCTTTTGCACTTTAAAACAATAGCTAACACTCGGCTGTGTAATGGTCTTCTTGCAGGTGATTCTGCTACTCTTCTCTGCTTACAAGGGAATAGGAGTTACGTCATTACAGCTACGGTAAGCCTTGGTCTCTCCACGGCTTATCCTCTTTGAGTGAATCCTTTAAGGATGGCATTGGGTTGTGTTGGCAGCCAGCAACAACCTCTTCATTTCCTGACAAAATGAAGAGAGATCAGCTCTTTATGTGATTTATCAAGTTAAAATTATGAAAGAGCACCTTTAGAATCTTTGATTCTGAAGGTACTCTCAATCAAAGGAAAGTGATTTAATGATTTTAGAGCGGAAAGAAATTTGATCATAAAACTTGGCTTTTAACTGTTAGATAAGTTTCATTAAGTTATTAAAATCATCAAAATGAATTTATGTGACTTAAGGGATTTGTGCCAAGAGAAATTTCATAAAACACATTATATGTTAAATAGGGTATTATTAATCCTAAGACTAAGAGAATTTTGAAAATTAACATCATATGTAATACCCTATTATGAACTTTGTAAATATCATAGTTAATGGATAAATGATGTTTGTATAGGAAACTTTTACTTATGATAAATATCCTATATGATGATATATATGTGTCGATAGGATAAAGGGTTTAAACTTAGTTTTGTACATATATAGTATAGACATTAATCTAGCTATTTTATCAATGCATCATTAACATTAGAGCGCGATTTATCACTCTCCATACCACTACGTAACATGATAAAATAAGGATGATTGTTTGGATTAGCTGGCCATGCAATAAACCAATTGTCAAATCGA
>LPNX010209766.1:601317-654560 GCA_001517045.1 Pseudotsuga menziesii | reverse complement strand
CTGATTGTGTGGACAAAACCTCCTTATTGGCTCTGATTCATAAAATCAGGCCAACAAATGGCGCTAGAAGGAGGGCCTGAATTAAGTGATGGCAGGTGAAAGAAATGAAACATTTCCAACTAGCCAACAATCTCCAGAAGTCAGTAGATCACCTTTTATAGAGGCTGTTAGGAATATCCTTGAACGTGATCCTATTACTTCTCCCTTTACTCCCGCACAAAGTGCTCAAACTCTAGAAGAATCCAGACATATCCTTACTAGAGCTTACGCTAATCATTTAGGTATTTCTCCAATAGATTATGGTCTTCCTAGACAACAGCGACACAATCCACAATTGACCATAGTTACGCAAGATTTGGAGATAACTGGTAGTACTCCTCATCATCAAGTTGAAAGACATCAAAGACAGAATACACAAACCAATACTGCTAGGAAACTAATTGTAGGAAGTGATTCTAATCAACCACCTTCTCCTCCTGAGTCTCCACCTGACAGTCCAAGACCTTCCAATTCAGGAAGTTCTTCTAGTTCTCAAGGAATTCCAATGGCAGGAAATGTAGGAGGAGGAGGTAATCCTCCACCCCCTCCACCTAATCCACAGCTCCCTTGGTTAAGAACAGCTGCTGTAGCAGTTCCTGGGGTACAACACCCATTGCCAAAACATTCAAATAAAATTCTTCCTAAGTTTAACCCAGATGACAAAGAACCTGCAGAGGTGCATATTTGGCTATTCAAACTTTGAATGTTCAGCATGAAGATGTTGTTTGTCGATTATTTCCTCTCACCTTTGAAGGAAGAGCTTCTACCTGGTACTTTTCATTAGTACAAGGATCTATTACAAATTGGGAGGAATTTAATAAAGCTTTTCTAGATAAATTCGGGGAAGATAAAACACCCGCTCTTTTAGCCCTAGAGTTATCTAGAATTAAAATGGAGCCTAAAGAAAGAATCAAATATTTCAATCAAAGGTTTCTAACTTTAAAAAATAAAATTCCAGTTGCTTCTCAACCGCCGGAAGATATAATTATTGAAAATTATACATCAGCCTTACCTAGGAATTCCGGAATGTTTGTGAAAAGAGCTGGAAAAGCAACGCTGATAGAAACATTTGAAGAAGCAATTAAAGTAGAAAAATATTTCATGTCTTATGAACCAGATAAAAGTGGGAAATCTGATTCTTTTCCTCGAAGGAAAAAAGAAAAGTCTAGTTCAGATAAAGATAAATCATTCGATGTAGAACAGTTACAGAACGCTATTCGAACATTAACCAATGAAGTTATAGGGTTAAAAAAGACTAACTCTGAAGCTTCTCCTTCTAGGGGTTACTTCAGAAATCAATTCAGACAAAACCCAAACACAAATAATAAAAATACACCTCCAGATGTAGCTGCTAATGAAGAAATATTTAACACAATTCGAGCTGTTCTATCTTTGTCTGAAACTCCTAATCAAGACATGAATGAAAACGAAGAAGAAGAGGAATCAGAAAATGATGAAGAATCAGAAGAACCTCAACAAGTTAACGGTCATTTCTGGGATAGTGTTGTAAAAGAACATGAAAATAGAAATCCACCTTCAGGACAACATGCGTATAATACTCGTAGTAAAGCAACCACAAACACTCCAGGTGCTTTAAGCTCAAATACTGATAATTCACAACCAAACAAACAAACTCAACCTGGCAAACAAACTCTGTCCATTAAGGGTACTCAAACTGTTCAGCACGCTCCAAAATTGGATCTACAATATGACATAATCGAAGATTTAAAGAAGACACGTGCAAACATTAGTATGTACGATCTTCTTCAAATCTACCCAATGCCTAATAGTCATATTATAAATCCTGCAGTGAGTTCGATTGTTCCTACTACAAAACAAAACATTGCTGCAAACAGTTCTAACAATGATCCAACAGTAACTGAAAAAGGAAAAGCAGTAGCTGACAAAGCTTCATTGATAGGTAAAAACTCTAAATTAACAACACCTCCATTTTTACTTACCTTTGAAATTTTCAATAGGAATGTTCACAACTGCATGGTAGATTCAGGAGCATCATCGAATGTTATGCCTTTATCTGTATGTAAGAAATTGAATGGAAAATTTGTTCCATCTAATTCACAAATAACTCAATTAGATAGAACAAATGTAAAGGTTGTTGGAGAAATGAAGGATGTCTTAGTTAGAATCGCTTGTAATCCTTCAGTTTATCAAATCATAGACATTGTTGTTGCTGATATTCCAGATGCGTATGGATTGTTCTTAAGTAGAGATTGGTCTCAACAGCTTAACAGTTTCTTTGCCACTGATTGGTCAACGTTGTGGTTACCTAAGAACGGAAAATCAAATCAGATAAAAATACATAGAGAACGGTATATGAAACATACTGTTACAGAACTGCATGATCCTAGTGAACCAGTGTTATTTTCTGACTCTATTATGGGAAACTACATGTATGAATTAGGATTTGGAAATTTCAAAGCTGAAAATTCCACTCTCTTTGAAAATAATCAGCAATCTGAAATTTGTAATATAACATCTGTTTCTCCTAATCATTCACTCAAGGAAACCATCAGCGATGTAAATAATGTAAATATTGTAAATATCATAGAGAGCAAGGTAATTGCACATAGTTCTATTTGGACTTTATACTTTGATGGCGCAAAATCTAAAGAAGGAGCAGGAGCTGTCTATTTATTGATAGATCCTCAAGGTAATAAAACCTGTATGGCTTGTAGAATGGAATTTAGTTGTACAGATAACACAGTTGAATATGAAGCTTTAATACAAGGTTTGAAAAAGGCAATGGATTTGGGCATCAAAGAGATAATTGTTTATGGCGATTCCGAGATCATAGTTAGACAGATTCGTAATTCCATTCACTGTTTATCTTAGCATTTACAGAGCTATCAGAAAGAGGTATGGAATCTGATTACACATTTTGATGCATTTAACATAAATTATGTTCCTAGAAATCAAAATCAAGAAGCAGATTTATTGGCAAATGTAGCATCTAAGTTAAATCCTTCAGAAAATCTTACACCAGATTTCTTTTCTGTTGAATTGATTTTTAGGCCTTCCATACCGGATAATATTTTTAACTGGCGTGTGTTTGACAATGATACACAGGTATTGCATTTTCTAACAAACGAGGATATTTTTAAAGATTCAGCAATAGATGAAGTCACTCATGATGATAATCTGCGGGATTTTTCGGTAATAAACGATTTCTGTTCAGTTGAAAAAGCTTTCGAACAGGTAAAACCAGTTCCCAATTCAGTATTAAGATTAGAGAAGTTTTTTGATCTGCAGGATAAGTTTAAGTTTTTTCCTAATTGTAAAACAAATAGCTCTCGGATGAAATATGAAACCATCAATTTGGGAACAGAATCAAATCCTCAAACTATCAATCTAGGAATAGATTGTAATCCTGTGGAAAAAACAGCTTTCATAAAACTATTTAAGGAGTTTAAAGATATATTTGCATGGACATATGATGACCTAAAAACATTCAATACTCAAGTCATGCAACATATAATTCCAATTAAACAAGAATCAAAGCCTTTTCAGCAGAAGTTAAGAAAATATCACCCATCATTAGAACCAACAATTAAAAAAGAACTGAATAAATTGTTAGTTGCCAAGATCATTTTTCCTATCAGACATACTCAATGGGTAGCAAACTTAGTTCCAGTCAGGAAGAAAAATGGGGATATTAGGTTATGTGTGGATTTTAGAAATTTAAATAAAGCTTCTGAAAAAGATAATTACCCTGTTCCTCCCATGGAACAAATTCTTCAGAAAGTGTCTGGGTCTGAGATACTGTCTCTCCTTGATGGTTTCTCAGGGTACAACCAAATACTAGTCTCCCCAGATGATCAATTGAAAACAGCTTTTAGAACTCCATGGGGAACGTACGCATACCGTAAGATGCCCTTTGGGTTAATCAACTCGGGAGCAACATTTCAACGAGCAATGGATATTGCTTTTAGAGGCTTAACCAGTCATTCAGTCGTTGTCTATTTGGATGACGTTACTGTCTACTCTAAACATCGGCCTGATCATATTAACCATCTGAGAAAAGTATTTGAACAATGTAGAAAATTCGGAATATCGTTAAATCCTAAGAAAACAATATTTGCTGTTTCAGAAGGTATCTTGTTAGAATGTGTAGTTTCGAAACACGGAATCATGATTGATCCTGAAAGAACACAAGCTATTTCAAAGATTACTTTTCCTTCCAGCAAGAAAGGAATGCAGTCATTCTTAGGGAAAATTAACTTTGTTAGGAGATTCATTCCTAGTTTTTCAGAGATCATTCGTCCTTTACAGAAAATGATTAAAAAAGATGCTATATTTAATTGGGGACAAACTAAAAAAGAATCATTTCAGAAAATTTTAGAAGCTATTTCAGAAGCTCCTAGTCTTCTAAGTCCAGATTTTAACAAGGATTTTATATTATACACCTTTGCTTCTGATATTGCATATGCAGCAGTTTTAACTCAATTAAATCAACAAAATAATGAAGTTCCAATTTCATTCATGAGTTCAAATTTCAAAGGTGCTGAACTCAACTATCATGAAGTGGATAAACAAGCTTTTGCCATTTTTAAAGCTGTGAAACATTTTCATCCTTACTTGTTGAAATCTAAAACGAAAGTGATTGTTCCTTATCCTTCAGTTAGAAATTTGTTGGTACAAAAAGATTTAGGAGAAAAAAGGGCACCTTGGATGACAGCTCTTCAAGAATATGACTTAGAAATCAAACCATCAACGATAATTAAAGGACAAGGGTTGTGTAAATTAGCTGCTGAAGCTGCTCATTTTCCTGATGATAAAACTGAAATTGTCATTGATGAAGATTTACTTACCAGAGAAATTTATTTTTATCCACCACCTCAAGATTCCTGGTACACAGACATACGAGTACTTCTGGAAACAGGGACTGCCCCTGATTACTTAGACCCGAAAAAGAAAAGAGCCCTCAGATTGAAGTCTGCTCCATACTTATTAATAGATAATATCCTATTTCGGAAAAATTCAGACGGAGTATACCTTCGATGTTTAGATAAAGATGAAACAGAAACAATTCTGAAAGAATTGCATTCCGGACCAGCAGGAGGTCATTTCGGTGGAGAGACGACAGCTCATAAAATTCTTAGGGCTGGTTATTATTGGCCTACCTTGTTTCGAGATTCCTATACTTTTGTCAGAAAGTGTCAAGAGTGTCAACTTGCCACAGGAAGGGTTAAAAAATATGCTTTCCCTTTACAACCTGTTTCAGCTGAAAGACCCTTTCAGCAGTGGGGTATCGATATAGTAGGTCCAATAAACCCTCCCTCATCAATGCAACACAAGTATATAATAACTGCAACTGATTATTTCACTCGTTGGGATGAGGCTGCACCGTTAAAAGTTGTGAATACTAATCAAGTTATATTATTTTTGGAATTCTTTATCATAACAAGATTTGGTGTTCCTGATTCTTTGGTTTTCAATAATGCATCATATTTTTCATCAATTGAATTGACTCAGTTTGCATTAGAAAAAGGAATAAGAATCAGATATTCAGCTAATTACCATCCTCATGGGAATGGTCTAGCTGAATCAACAAACAAAAATTTATTGAAAATTCTTAAAAGAATTGTTTCAGTTCACCATCGGAATTGGCATACAGAATTGGTCAATGCTCTTTGGGCAGACAGAGTAACTCCAAAGGCTGCGATAGGTAACTCACCATTTTTCTTAGTGTATGGAACTGAAGCTATTCTTCCGCCAAATTTGTTTTTACCTTCTTTACAGTTAGCTCAGTCTGTCCAAGAAGAAGGATGCCCAGCAATGGAAAAAAGAATTAATGCATTGTTAAAATTAGAAGAAGATAGGGAGAAGTCAAAACAACACTTTAACAAACACCAACAGATTGTAAAGTCATGGTTTGACCAATCTTTCAGTTCTAATCGAGAATTTCAGGTAGGAGACTTAGTCCTAAAATGGGATAAAGCTCATGAAGATAAGGGTGATCATACTAAGTTTCAGAAACTGTGGTTAGGTCCCTTTGTTATTTCTGAAAAAATAGGTCCAAGTACCTTTCGATTGCAAACACTTGAAGGACAGTCCGAGACATTCCCTGTGAATGGAATGATTCTTAAAAAATATTTCTGTTGATAGTTTGCTGTCTAAAAATGTATATACTTACTTGTTGTTTGTAAATAAGTTGCATTCCTGTATATAAACTAGCAAACTGTATATGAATCAAATTTCTGTCAAAATCAAAAACTTCAGATTGTTTAAATTTGTGTATATAACCAGTCTTTAGACAGAAATATGTAATTAACAATTGTAATTACCGTAAATGAATAAAATTAGTTTACTCATCAGTCTTTAAAATTTTGATTTTAGACTGAAATCTTTTAAAATTTGTTCAGATTGATCAAAATTTCTTGAATTTATAAAAGACCTTCATTACTTCTATTTATAAGTGTTTTTCAGATTTTTCTTCATCTTGTTACAGGGATAATTTATTATATATCTTTTTCGAAGCTTGTACTTTTGAAAAATATTTATAGATCTCTATCATCAGTCTTAGAAAACTTTTATCATTTGAGAATTGTCTAGCATCTGTTCCAGTCAATAAGAAGCTAAAGTGAGAGACGGAAGGTCTCAGTAATGAGCTGGTCCGATCAGAATCACAAATATCACTGGTATGACATTATTGGGAAACTAGTAATGGCTTTGGTTTTGAAACCAAAAGATAAGGGGTCTCATCACGATCCAGCTGATTCATTTTCTAGTAATATTAATGACTGACATTACCATTTGGTTACCATGCTGGGTAATGATCTCTCATTTTGTAACAAAAAAGAAAAAAAAATGAAAATTGCAATAAAAAACATAACTTTTGTCTGAAGAATAGGAGGTCTCAGTAATGAGCCAGCCTAATCATGATCATCAGTGTTGCCTGGAATAACTTCATTTCTGATCACCGGGGTGATGGCTTTTGATTTTAATTAAAACACAGGAGATCTCATCACGAGTCGGCCTGCTTATTTCAGACAACTCTTGTGAATGATACTATCACATTGGGACACCAAACCCAGGTAGTAGTCTTCAGACATAATTATTGTTTTAAAAGAACATCAAAAGCAAGAAACAAGAAAATTATTATGCTATGGAACAGGTTCTAGATAATTTTCAGAAGAGTAGTATTCTATGCTGATGGTAAGATCATCTTTACTAAGAAGTACTTGTTTCGATGAAGATATATGTAAGTCTATCTCTGATCAAATGTTTATTTCAAAAGATGAAATATTTCCGAGTTATACTTATGAATTTGAATAAATAAAGGTTTGACATGAATAAAGGATTTTGATTATTTTTAACAGATTTCTAAGATTTCGCTTTGATCATCTTCTTTAAGCAGAGATAACTGGTTCACCCAGGTCGTCGCCATTTGTTGGCAGCCAGCAACAACCTCTTCATTTCCTGACAAAATGAAGAGAGATCAGCTCTTTATGTGATTTATCAAGTTAAAATTATGAAAGAGCACCTTCAGAATCTTTGATTCTGAAGGTACTCTCAATCAAAGGAAAGTGATTTAATGATTTTAGAGCGGAAAGAAATTTGATCATAAAACTTGNTAAGCGATCACTCATTCGGATCGATGAGTTGGTATGAAAACGTGGCTTTTACCCTTGACAGAGTCGACAGTTGTATGCATATGGTAATATCGTGTTGACAGCGTTAAATGCTAACAGTCATTTCAAATTACGCCGTTGTACCTANTTAAATGCTAACAGTCATTTCAAATTACGTCGTTGTACCTATTAATTATGAACCACTGTCAATAATCAATGGTTGCAATGATGATTCTATCAGTCTTCGTATTGCTGGTTCGCCAAGTTAAGTGGTTATCACTAACAGGCATGGTCAAACGTAGATAAACTGGCATAAATCATGGTGTAGTGTGAAATTGTAATATTTATCACTGCTTGAAATCCCGCTAAGATGGCAGGTTCAGAGATTAGATTTCCGATTAGATTTGAAGCATGTGAAGATTATCCATCATGTCGTGTGTATGGATACCTATTCCCTCTGTTTTCACTTCCCCATTCATTTCGCGACGAAGCCCAGAAAGTGCTGGAGAAACCATGTCTCCTCTGAATCGTTTTGAGATTTCAGGGTTTGAACTTATTGAAGCTAACCAGGAAGCTGCCAAGAGATTTGAGAAAATGGGATGGGTAAATTTCTTTAGGTGTTTTGATGGTCACCATGCGGAAATTACTAAGATGTTCGCAATGAGTTTTGAAGATGACATGGTGCGAATTGGAGGTTTCGAATTTGTTATCAACGAAGATAAAATTGCTGAAGCCATGAAACTCCCACAAGTGGGAGAACGCTGGTTTAAGGGCACTATGGTCAACAAGAAGAAGTGTTTGGATTTGTTAATGCCATTACCAGATAAAACGAAGCTGAGGATAGGCGTACCTGTGAAATTTCTAAAGCCCGAATGGAGAGTGTACTATGAAATCTTAGTAAGGTACGTGACATGCTGTGGACGTTATTCCCATTTGCACTTGTATCATTTACGGTTGCTGTTAGCAGTAAAGGGTTGTAAACTTAATTTGCCCTTCTATCTTTGGCAAAGTCTTAAAAAAATGTCACAATCTGTTAGGAATTTCAATAACCCTGACAGTAGTCTGTGTCATCATGGGTTGATAAAAATTTTACTGCAATTCCAATTATCTGCTAAAGGTGTGTCATGGGATAAGTTTCTAGTTGATTGTCAATTGGGACCGACACAGTACTGGCCCAATCCATCTCCTTGAACTCGTAGAAGACGAAAGGTCATAAATCCCGAGGTTAATAGCTCAGAGGTTAAGGAACCAGAGGTCGTAAACATGCCCATAGATAATGAGATTAATGAAAATGCTGATAGAGTTTCAGTTCCTTGCGATTCTAGGGAAATATTGGATAAACCCAAACCTGGTAAGAATGATGGCAACCCTGCAAAACTAAAAGAAGGATTAGCCGAAGGTGAAATTGATAAACCTGATGAATGTGATAAAGATTCTATGCATAAGTTGAATCATTTGGCTCAGGTTTGTTGTGACAAGGAAGGGTTGAGTTTTGAAAACTTATCATTTTCGCGTAGAGTCACTAGGAGCATGCATAATCTTCATTCGATTCCAGGATATAGAGCTGATCAACAGACTTCCAAATCTACAGCTATTAAACCTACAGTGGTAAATATTGAGGATGATATTCCACTGTCTGTCCCTAACACGATGGATGTAGGGAATTCTGCTACTGCGCAGGGAAGTGATGTGAAATCAGGTGAGGTCGAGGGCAATCAACCATAAATAAACGTTAACACTGTAGATCTTGAACCGTTACATAATCAGCATTGTGATAGTCCTCGTTCTCCTCAGGTAACTAAAGAAGATGAAACTCTACAACAGGTATTAGGTAATTTCTATCAAGATAAAATCACAGAGTTCAGAGGAAATATCAAACTGTGTCTATCAAGTACAGCCTTATTGGAGGAAGAAAACAAAACTTTCAGGAAAGAATTGCTAGAATGGATTGATAGGTGGAAAAAGGCGAACATGAAGAAGAATCAACACAAGAAATCCAAGAAATCAATATTAAATACAAATCAGCTGTTACTGGAACGAATTGAAAAACAAAATGTTAAAATTATCAGGTTGAACTGAAGATTATGTGTTATTATCAGTTTATAATTTAATCTTCTCGTTAATGGGAAAAATTGTAAATGTTATATAGTTTATACTCAATGGTAATATAGGATTTTATATATTTTATTTGTTTAATTATCTTGGTACTGTTAGTAAAATTTTTACTTATAACTTAGATATATATTTCAAGATTTACTTACAAGATATCAAGATACTCTTCTATATTAAAAATAACAAAGATTCTTATAATACTTATATAATTTACCCTAGACTGTTTGTATTAACACAAGTACTTACTAAATATAAGTAATGTTCTTGCCTTTACTGCAATACTACATTCTCCTTAAGTATAACTTGTTTATCTTATAGCATAAGCCAAAATAGCATTATGTTGTTGTTCTTTTCTGCACAAAATGTATTTGGTTTAATTATTGTTTTTAGAAGTGTTTTTCATTAAGTTTCTGTAACTAGTTTAAAATTTGACCTCCTTAAGAATGAGGAGAAATATTTATTACTAAAGATTATGATTAAGAACTGTTAATTACTTACAGTTCGGATAGTAAGTTCGTTTCTGAGGAATATTATAGTAAAAGGAATTCTACTCTAAATTAAATAACAAGATGTAATAGAATACTGTTACTATTATTATATTATTTATATTGTCTTTCTTACATTTCTGTAGCTTTTATATTAATTTCTTAGTTTACTTTATAATATTTGGAAAATAGTGTTTATAATTGATTCTTTTGTAGTTTATTATACTATTTATCTTCTACTGTAATTAGTTTGTTTTCTTAGTTAAAATGTTTTGCTTACAACTGTGCTGTAAGTACAAATATTAACATGCTGGTATTCGGTAAATAAAAGAATGTTATTTCTGTACATACCTTGTTCTTACCTTGAGTTAACTTCTTGAAGTAAAAGAATCTAAACACCAGGAAGGAAACGATATAATGATAGTATAAATTCTAATCTAACTTCTACTATCTTTTCCTTTACTGTAGAATTTACTGAATCAGGCAAAACACGGTAATAGAAGGTAGTTTAAATATATGAGAAAATAACATAAGCATTTGTAATACATTAGTGGTTACTGGAAGTAACTAAATAAGAACTCGGTTTAGAAGGATATTACTTCACCATACCGAGGTACTGTGCTGGAGTACGGTCTGGGGATACCAGATGTGGAAAAACACAGTAACTATTAACAATTTTAACTACTGATATTCTGAGATACTAACTTTTACTGAAACTAACCAAGTCCTCAGACATGTAAAATAATCATAACATGCATCCATTCATACTCAGTAAACATAAATAAATAAATGACAGAACCTGTTTAAGCTATGGACAACAACAGCAATGGGAGGCCGTTCCTCCCTACCAACTCCTGGAGAGCGCTCAGACAACGAATTCTCAGGACCCCCGAGCTTGCTCTGGTCTCCCTGGCTGGAACTAGGTGCATAAATGTTAGATACCAGTCCTCGAACTTAGTATGAATCCTGAACTTATCAGCAAGTTCTCCCAGCTAAGACCTGTAAATAAAATCAAGTTACTGCAGCAATCCACTCAGAACACTTCCTTACTGTTTTTCCCTCTTTCCTCAATGAAATTCCTGAATAACATTCACCTGAATGAATTCTCTCTGGAATAAAATCTGAGCAGCCTCAGCTCTCTTCATTGAGTTCTTTTTAAAAGATTTATTAGGTCTTTGTTGGGTTAACTGTCATTTAATGAGCCACCTGCTCTGATTCCACTTTCTTGGGGAATCATGACCCCAAATATAGGGAAGTTGCCACCTGCAACCTAGGAAGTGTTTGAGGATGCTGCCACTTGTCTTTTTGCCTTTCCACCTAGTTCCATCCACCAGTTTGACCAGTAACCTCTTTTAACAGCTCTCCCATGCTGTTGTCTCCATAATTTATTTATTAATAATAAAATATTTTGAATTACACTCCATTACTGTTGACTCTGCTGAGTCATCAATCCCTACTTAGGATTAAATTTAACATAATGTCTCAAAAATATAATAAAACAATTTACATAATTTTACAAAATTGGGGTATGTGACAGATCATTACAACATTAGCAAACTAAAATAAATTCAAATCTGTCTAATATACTGGGTATATATTTAGGAGTTGTAAAAGACCATGCAACAATATTTCCTTTTCATTATAATGGAGTGGTTGATGGTAGTTTGGCACTCATTTTTTTGTGTCATTCCAGCCGTATTTCAAGTCTTTGGATTCTGACTTTAATATCGCCATAATATTTTTGCATTTAATAGTATTTTTAGGTCATAATATTTTCTAAATTGTTTATGTTTAGGATGCCAATATTGCGTGTAGTGTATGCGGATTATGACCTTTATTTATGATTCTAACCTTTATTTACATTTTGTGTACATTTGATAACAAGGACCGCCTTCCATAGGATCTTCGAGGTCTCCTATTATGACGTCGAATCATTCATCTATGTTCTTGAGCTCAAGCCCACTTGGAAGAATTTGGATTAAAGCTTTAAACTTAGAAGTATAAAGTATAGTTTGAGAAAATAAAGCATTGAAAATTAGTTACCTAGCATCATTGATAATGAGCTCAAGGCCAGTGGCCAAAACTACAGAACGCTTCATTTGCGGAAAAAATCAACAACATTCTGGAGGCAACGTTTTATTATAGTCTAGACAAAATTTAAAATAAAAGCAATAAAACCACAAATTAATGGAGACACGCGATTAGAACTTATTGATGTCATCACCGATTTCTTGACGTTCTTATGCAGTAATACCTCCCAAGATGTGGAGCCTTCACTACCTCCCATGATGAAAATGCTTTTGGGGCTGAAACCACAAATCATGAATACAAATTGTAATCACAAGAACCAAGTATTTGCCGACATTTAAAGGGATGCAACTAAGGGATGAGGGATATTACCAGATGCGAATTACTTAATTACTTAGAGACGAGCGCCCGATGAGCATCTGATGCACTAGTAATTTGTGATAGATAAACTCGTCCACTTCTGCGCTTTGCAACTTTCTGTCTATAACAAGTGTCTGTCTGCAAGAGCAAGCAAGCCTTATTGACGTTCAGAGAAAATATTATTCACAATCTTTATTTTATATATTTCTATATATAGTGTACTGCGTATATTTACCTTGCTGAATGGTTCTGTATCGAGCAGCACTATATCCTAGTAATTGCTCAATACCGTCATTTGGAAATGGCGCGGCATAAGAAGCTTGAGGGGATGAAGCATTTGAGTTATTATGAAAGAAATTTTAAGACAACCTGTCTATATGGGAAGTTTCACGTCAAGCACTGGTTGAGTCACCTCACATTTCAAATAGAATTGCAGGCCAACATCTCAAAACTTTTGAGCTTCTGATTGTAAATAGACTTGCAAGAAAACATCTCGTCGATATCCTTGTTAGTGCAAAGGTAAGTAATGTCGAACTCCACCGTTATGAAAAGACAATGTTTGTAGATTGTATATCTCTTGTAAAAAAATAAATAAAATCGTTTAGTATTCAAATTTGATTGTATATCTTGTATAAATAAATAAATAAAATATCTTAAAGTATTCAAATTTGATGTGGGTGATGGGTTTAAGAGGATGAAAACCATTTTGAAAATATATCATCTCATAACCTTCTAAGCTAATTCTCCAACACCAAAACTTACACTCTTGATTTGTTTTTTGCAAATTAAATACATAAGAAAGGATTTGCTAGGAAATTCTTGCGTGAGAAAATCCACCTGATGAAGCGTGAACTCGTGAACTCTGCTTTAGAAGAAATCCGTGAATTCGCGCTGCAGAAATAGGCATGGTTTGCATAGAGAATCTATGTGAAGAGGTGAAATTTCTAATAGGCATCAGAGTTTAGTGAAAAAAACACTTGTTTCTATATATATATCCACATTCAAGCTCAGAAATCTATGCCCATGCGAAAATAAACTCTAAGTTATTAGAATTTAGTTCCGCGGATTTACAAAATTTACCTATTTAGCGCTAAACACTAACAAAGATGCCTCCATATTTCCTCGGAATCCAAGGATTTCGTCGGGCATGGCATAATGTTCTTGAATTTGAATTAAATTCTTAGAACCTGTAGAAAGAATAGTCACCTTCTACAGTAATTTGGTACAAAAACCTTAAGAAGACAAACAAAAGGCTGTAATGAAATTTAAAAGATTTTTCTTTAGGGTTTTTGGTATGTCAAGGTATACGATGCCTATAACATGAAAAATCAATAGATCAAAGGTTAATATGGATCTTTCCTAGTACATACCTTTTACACAAACCCTTATGATTAGCCTATAAACCAATAGAGAAAGTGAAAGAATCGAATCAGAACTAGCTTGAACATGAGAAGAAGAAAAATATGTTGAAGCTGATGAAAAGAAGGTATGTGAAGCAACCTATTCACATATTTCCAAATCCTACAGACGTTTTACACAAACCTTCATGATTAGCCTATAAACCAAGAGAGAAAGTGAAAGAATTGAATCATAACTAACCTGAACATGTGAAGAAGAAAAAGATGTCGAAGCTGATGAGAAGAAGGTATGTGAAGCAACCTATTTGCATATTTCCAAATCCTGACCATTGTTGAATTTGCAGCACAGAAAACAAAATAGAAGAACACAACCTCTGTTCTATATCTCGACATCTATGCTGGATCATAGCACAGGGAAATGGTCACTTCATATCTGGGCATCTATGGTGGATCATCACTTGGAGGACATGCAAGGTTGCACCAAACATGTATTACATGCAAGGTCGAACTTGAAGCTGGAGTCAAAGATGGCAGACTTGCCAGGGACCAACATTAACGAAGTCAAGCTGTTAGATCTCAGAACGGATGTCAGAATCACGTAGAAAAATGTGTTCCACACAATAAGAGGTTGGTGAAGAAAAATTTAGGAAAAACCATTGATATCCTTGTAAAAGAATAACATTAAAACCTGTAAATGTTGTGGCACAATTGCCAAAAACCAACCGATTACATAATTCCCTGCTTGCAGGGAATAATAAGAATACATGCTTGCTCTAAAAAAATATAAACGTTATCCAGAGCTCATTGACCTAGCTTATATTAATGTAAGCGAGAAAGACAATCCCAATCTGAATCATGACCAAACTAGATTTATATATATTTGTGAAAACAATATAAATAATTAATAGCCAGAATTAAAAAATGTGAGAAGCTTGAAATCACAAAGAGACGCTTCGAAGAAAATATGTCAAATACACAACCATTCAATTTATAAAGGGATCGTTAGCATAAACAAAAATGTTGTAATGGAGAACTTTTAATACCATTCAACAACAAATACCGAAGTTTTCCAAGTTTATTATAAACATTATAATCTACATGGCCAGGCTAGTTAAACTAGTTATTAATCCAAAACCATACAAGGGTTACAAATTTAATTAGAAACATGATAGTCATGCATTATCTCTAAATAATTTTTAAATAATTAAAAAAAATCTACCTCATACCTCATGATTATTGTTCAATTAAAGGAGCTCAAAATTATTGTTCAATTAAAGGATCTCATAATCGAACAATATGTTGCATTCGAATTAGACAGAGAAGGATTGTAAAAAGAAAAACTTATGGACATGTTCAATCCCTGGTTGTGGATATTTTGGAAGAACCATCATACTCCTCGAAGGGAAACCTACATTTGCATTCAACAAGAGTTTAAAATGATGAAGTAAATATTTTACTTGAAGAATGACAAAGGATTATTAAGTAGATAAGAAACAGAAAGTAATTTGAGGAATCCTGGCCCTTTGAGTAAGCTCACAACCTGCAAGACAATAAGCTAACCTCGACTTGAACACGATATTTTTCAAGATCAAAATGTATGGACTTCATAAATCCGTGCCTATTAAATTATGAAGAATAAAATAAGGGGAGATGTAAATTCTTTATTTGAGATTTGATGCTTGGGTCGATACCTTCATTATTTTATACACAGAAGACCAAATTTGCAAGAAGAATAGAAAGTGTTCGTGCCATTATATAACTAGGTAAAGATGAAAGGAGGTCATGGTGTTGTTAGGGAATTTATCCTTACATTGGGGTTGAGGCCAACAATGTATTAGGGGTTTACAAACTGATGCAAATGATTCTGCAAGCATAAAACAAAGAAAAAGTTCAAGAGTTAGGAGGATGCATACCTTATGAATTGAACGCTGATAAAAGCTTGCCATTTATCCCTCCTCTTTTCCTTCCTCCGAGGAACCTACAAAAACAATTCAAACCTTCCTCAAACCAATTTGACCACATGTAAGATATGAATATTCAAAATAACATGAAACCCTAATTAACATGTAACCAAAAAATGAGATACAATATCCATTATATAATGATTTGGACAGAGAAGAATGTCTAGTCTTTATTAATCAATGAAAAAAGTACAAGATATACCATCTCTTCATTCAAGGCACCTCGTGAAACCTTCAATCTGGATCTCCTGCTTCTGTCCTCCAAGATTCTCAACCTCCAAGCTCTGCAGCAAGGGTAGATGGAAGCTAGGGCATAGATGAGGGGGATGAGAGTTCAAATTCTACCAACATAACAATACTCAAGGCTAAGTCCCTTTCATGGTCCCCTCTCCCTCTCTTACATAGCAAATTGAAGAGTTGGGGTTGAGGTTGGAGTAGTTGCAACTGAGGAGGTAGTTCCAAAACCACCCAAAATTTGAATTTTTTATATTTTTTGATCATTTTTTAGGGTACACACTAGTACACCACTGAAAACTCATGTATTAAAAGTGAAAAACACTATTACAACACTAAAAACCTGCATTTTTGTGAAAAATGCATTTTTATGAAAAATGCATTTTTTAGAGTTTTTCCAAGGGTTTTCAGGAGATGGATTGGTATGGAAACTTGTTCCTTAGCCTCCTAGGCATCCAATGGACTAGAAAAGAGGTAAAAATGTGGTACAAAAGTCCCAATATGGCACTTCCATCACTAATGTCCCTTGGGTGACTAATAGTAGCCTTCATGAAGTGTTGCCATGGAATTGTCGTCATTCGACCAAACATGCAGGTGTCGTCGCGTTCGAAGAAGTGCCATTTTTAGCTATAACATATGCCCCCTAATGTATGAGGTTAGAGGGTAAGACGATAGCCGAAATACATTATAAATAGAGAATGGTTGGATCTTGTAGTCAAAGAAATCAGAGAAACCAGGATCGTAGGCTCAAACGAAGGCACCTGAAAGAAAGTAGAAAATGTTAGACAATATGATCTCTAGAACCTACATGTCCATATACAAACGATCTCTGGAAAAATACAAGGCAGATCCAACATGTGTATAACTGATGTAACTATCATGGTCATACAATACGAAAAAAGGTGCCATGTAAAATCTAAAGGATTCATGGCCACACGTGAACAACGTAGATCCATGTGCAATAATCGATCATAGCCACAAGAATACAAAGTGGATCTATGTCTCAGAAAATGTCATATGAGGTGCTACAAGTTACTGCGCAACTTGAGCAATAACAAAAGATGATGATGCTACTATTGACCCAAGGTCTTCAATCCAAACCGCCTGAAGGTACAAATCCTAACCATGTGAATTGAGGAGTTGGAGTTGAACATTGAGGACACCATTTGATTACTGATCATTGATGAAAACCGTTAACAAAAGCGAGGGAAACCACCAGTACTGGAAATGGTCCCCAAGGTACCTAGTACATTCTAACAGGTGTGAATAAGAAGTTTTGAAGTTGAATTCCTGAATAATCCATCGAGTAGGAGACATTAAGGTAATCCTGCTACCCAATAGCAAGGGAAACTACCACTAATGACTACAATCCCCAAGATACCATCATAAAATATAAATCTAATTCCTAGAGAAAGATGCATTGAAGTCGATAGGAAGAGATCCGTTGGAAGGAATACATTAAGGTATCCTCCATAATTCAACACGAGGGAAATCAAATACTGATTGGATTTGTAATTGGAACAAAATTTTGCAACAAATACTGCCAAAGAATTGATGTAATGAAATGATACTAGGGAGAGGTCGACACAAAAGGTCAAGGAAATTGCAGAAATGTCGACATAGGTTTTATCCTTGAACAGTGAGCACAACACAATAGTGAGTCAAGCAAATTTGGACACAAAGGGACCAATTATACAAGTATGCAACATAGGAGACATTGAAAGATTCTCCATATGATTGGAAGAAAAACCAACCAGAGGAATAATAACTCTGAGATCAGGCTTAATCCTAAGGCCAAAAACTAGAACCCAACTATTGGTAGACTCGGGATGGTGCTTTGTTCAAGGAGACAAAACTTGCTGCCATGATATATAAATACATTTAAAAATACTTCCCTTCCCTTTCTCTTTTTAAATACACGTATTGTATAAGTTTAACGAGTCCAAGAAACCAAACTTGAGACCTTCTTAATTGTTAAGTAAGATCAAAGAATAGAGAGAAGAATGCTTAATAAAGCACTAATTCTTGGACTTTACAAGCCTGAATTAGTGGATGCTCGGTAGTGTTTCACAATTTGAGATTTTGAAAACGCCAAAGAAGACTCTAGGGGGGGATTTTTTCATAAAGTTAGTCTCCAAAATCCGAAAAAGTATAAAACAATCCAAAGGAGAACTCGCTTATCTCAAGAGAATTAAGGTATTCCTTTTTCATAGTTAGTCGTTGAGGTCCGAAAAATGGTTAAACTATCACTATACTGATGCTCCTTCGATAATAAGCTCAAAGCATTGGTTTAACGAGCATGAAGAAACGCAAGATCACTTGTGATGTTCCATTCATTTGCGAGTATGGGGAAACCAACAATAAACTCGATGCTTTTGTCCTAAAGTTTTAACGAGCATGAAAATGACATAAACAATGCTCAAAATATTTTTCATGGTTTAAACTAGAGCACGAAAAATAAAAATTCAGCTCAAACAGGTTCCTTTTTCGTAATTTTATTCTCCCAGGCCAGAAAAAGAGATAAACCTATACCTGGGAATAATATTCTATCTACGATGAACTAGAGTATTCTTTTTTCGTAAACAATCCAGATGGTCCAGACAATGGTTAAACTTATACCAATGTGGATGATATTTCAATTCCTTTAATGATCTTGAAAGAACAAGTAAACTCGACAATCTAGTCATGTTTAAGGAGTCATACCGGAGCTTAAAGGTAATTCCATATACCTTTCCTGTAAAGTTTTAACGAGTCTTGAAAAGTCAAATTGTTTCCTCCTTACTATTTTTAATGAGCTGAAAGGAAAACTAGAAGAATTCTCTTAAGGAGAGAAGACAAGTGTCAGGAGTATGTTGAACTAGCTCTAAGCACAAGGAATGGACCTAAGAATGGTGCAAGGAACATGAGAAAGATAAGGACATTCGGGGAGCGTCTCCTCTAGGTAATGGGTGTCGAGTTGCAATAAAAAAAAATATACAAGGCCGAGCGACAATGAGTACATAGATGAGGGATTATATAATGATCTAAAAGTGTGGAAGCTGACATCGGGATCATAAGCAAGAGCATGGTATATGCAAATGCGGTTACAACTTGAACAAAAAAGAGGGACTAGTAAGCAGTCATGAATCCAACTAAGAATCATATCTCCAAGAAACAACGGTATCAAGATCATATTAAGAAGAAGAGATATGGTATAGGTCACTTTGGTAGAAATGATCGCAAATTTTCCATCTTCAACAAGGGGCATAGTCAAGGTACAGTTAACCAAGGGGGACTCTATAGTACCAAGACCCGAAGATTTATAATCAATAAGATCAACCTCAAGAGGAAAGCTAAAGTTGATGTAGTTGATGGGGTCTATAGGAACAAATTCAACATTACGGGAGTAAAACATTCTACAAGAAGAATCAAACTCATCAAGATCACTGACTCGCTGCTCGATGGGAGAGTCCAAAGACTCAATAGTGCCAACATTGAAGGATCGATCATCAGAAAGATCAAAATCAATAAACAAGTCAAGGTTGGGTTTAACCACAACTAAGTCCACATCCATAAGAAGGCTAGACTGTATCATGGACTCTAGGAATACTTCATCCGAAGGAAGTATACCGTCCCATATGGAACACATATCTGAAAATTTAGTTGGATAAATAGGGTAGAGAGTGGTCTCCAAATTTTCCATTGGATAGATCACCTGGTCAACTGCTAGTACTGATTCCCAAGAAGGTAAGCATGAATACATAGGCTTCTTCTCAGTAGGAATTGGACACGAGGGATACGTGGCCACATAATTCACACGTGGCAGGGTAGTGTCTACCAAAACACTAGGAATTGACAAAGGATAGATTTGGTCTAAATTTGGGTAATGAGAGGGATCAAGAAATGCTATCTGATCGACAATGCCAATGATTTCGTTGTGAGGAAAGTACATCACATGAAAGAGTGTATACAATACATCTTTCATAACATATACATAATCACTCTCAAGGAGCATATTGAAGTGTAAGGGGTCCTCTATAACCATGAAATCGACTAAGAGAGTCTTCCCACCTAAAGTAACAAGTGTTTGAGAAAGAACTCCCAAATTTTGAATGGGTCTTCTATCAAAGGCCAACGAATGATTAGCATTCAAAATGAGGCTGGGAGATCCCATGCCTCTCCAAGCATGCAAAAATAAAATACTAGCATGGGATCCTTCATCTACAATACAACGAGCAACCGTGTAGTGTTCAACTTGAACCTTTATTTGAAAAGGTGTAGCCGAAGGAACGCGTGGATCAGCTAGACTATCCTAATCAAAGGAAGCAATCCAAGGGCTTGACGCACAGGGACTTCGCTTAGTGAACCTCTCACATAGCATGTGCGATCGTGGGATATTAAAGAATACCCTTAATTTCCAAAGATATTTCCCCAAAGTATTTTTGTTGAAACCCCCTCCCAATAC
Source organism: Pseudotsuga menziesii (assembly GCA_001517045.1). NCBI lineage: Eukaryota > Viridiplantae > Streptophyta > Pinopsida > Pinales > Pinaceae > Pseudotsuga > Pseudotsuga menziesii. Next base: position 633,947 of record LPNX010209766.1, on the reverse strand, counting down.
TTAAAACCTCCCCCCCACCCCTTTTTATAACTCAATCCTTATAAACCACCCTACCCACACCCACCTTAAAACCCTCATCCCCCCAATACCTGCAATATATTGGTCCAATTTTTGATAATTTTAAAACCCACAATATGAACTAATGTGATAGGATATTGGTCAATAAGTGAAGCCCCCGTGGCTTGAAGGGGGTTCATTCAAAGCGAAGTCAGTGCTCCCTTGTCTAGAAAGTTCTAAATTGGAAATGAAGAAAACATGACTAGAAGACAAGTGATTCTCCAATGGAAGAGTGGGATTGATTGAATATTGCATCGATTCAACCACTTGATGGATGTCACTCTCCGAAGGAAGAGTGGGATTGAACAAAGATTGCATTGGTTAAATCACGTGATGCAGATCACTTTCCAAAGGAAGAGTGGGATTGACCAAATATTTCATTGGTTCAATCACTTTATCAACTGAAGGTTGAATAGGTTGTTGGGGAATCATAGGTTGTTCAGGAGTAGAATATCCTCGAGACTCAGACCACACTCTTTGTACCTCTGCAATAGCAGGGCACAGATGGGTAAGGTGATCTCCCTTGCAAAGCTTACAAGAAAACTTAGGCTTGCATCTTAAACGATTGGTTTTCTCAACAATGTCAACATGCCTTGCATTAGTTGACTGTTTTCCCCCCAACATGACCTCGAGAGGCTAGGTGGTTTCCCCCAACATGACCTCGAGAGGTTGGGTAGCGAGGTCCAACATGAATTGTAGAGGTTGGTTGTATGCCCCAAACATGACCTCTAGAGGATAGGTAGTTGTCCCCAGCATGACCTCTAGAGTCTAGGTGGATGGGTCCAACATGAATTTCAAAGGTTGGGTGAATTCCACCAGCATGACCTCCAGAGGCTGGGTGACTAGGTCCAACATGACTTACAGAGGTTGTATGAATGCCCCCAACGTTACCTCCAGAGGGTGGGTGACTGGGTCCAACATGAATTGCAAAGGTTGGATGTTTTCCCCCAGCATGACCTCCAGAGGCTGGGTGGTTGGGTCCAACATGACTTGTAGAGGTTGGGTGAATTCCCCCAGCATGAATGCCCCCAACATGACCTCCATAGGTTGGGTGGATAGGTCCAACATGACTTGTAGAGGTTGGGTGAATGTCCCCAACATGACCTCCAAAGGCTAGGTGGATAGGTCCAACATGACTTGCAGAGGTTGGGTAAATTCCCCTAGCATGACCTGCAGAGGCTGGGTGAATGTCCCCAACATGACCTCCAGAGGATGGGTGTATGCCCCATTGCTTTCGCGTCTTCTTCCTATTCTTTCTCCTTTTATTCCTTTTAGACTACATTTTAGTAGTATCAAAACTTTCACCACATGAGGTAGAAGGAGAAGGGGATGATACAATTGGTGAAGGGGAGACATTGTTTTGATGCCCTCAATATAAGGTGCTTGCTTGAGAAGAATCATGAGAATTCAATACAATTGGAGTGGAAAACAACCAAACCGATAGCCTAAGGGTGAATCCAGGAATACTCATAGTGGCCATCAAGGGAATAGCAACATTCCTATCAAAAGGAAAAGCATAAGAAGCCTCTTGCACGACGATCTCTTGGTTGGCACCCACAGGGATACTAGCCATAGTTTCCAACTTAACAAGAAAGAAAGTCTGGGGTCGAATAGAAACAAACAACACAAAGAGCACACCAATAGAACAAAAATACTAAGTGTCCAAACCAAGCAAACAAAGATTCCTTTCAAAGGATATTTTGGGATAATTAGGGCCCGTGACTAACCAGTGAAGTGTGAAGGACAGTTACTTGGGTCCACAAACAACTCCTTGGTTCCTAGCGCTTGAATCACCAAACTGATTTCCTAAATTGTATGTAAGGGATTTCTTCCTGAGCCTACCCTAGATATAGTGGAAATAACCTTTCACCATAACCCATGTAGTCGATGCGCATGGGAAGGGTATCTAAGCCTGAAAATCAAATAGTACTAGGAACCACATGGGGCCAAAAGGAGGTATTGAGTGAATCCCAAAACGAGAAACAACTTTGGTGTATCCTCAACCGATTATTGGAGGGGTATCTCCTCAACTCAATCTCGCACGACCTCGTGATTGAATCTCGTGTTAGAGGAGCTTTCTAGTTCACCTATTTGTAAGGTTGAATTTCTAAAAAGAAATACCATTATGTTTGAGTTTAATATTTTTGGGTATTTAAGATATAACCCTAACCCAAAACACTAGCCTAGACTAGTGTGTGTCGTCCCTACAAAGAAAACTTACTAATATATTTTAAATTATCAGCTTTCTTTTTAAGGGTCATTGATTACTCAAAGTTAGAGGTGATGAAACTAATGATGTTTTTGACTTGAAAGTGAAAACAACATGGAAAATTCAAAAGAGGTTCAAAATGCAGAACTTTTACTTCTCTTTTCTTTTCGAAATTGAAAATGGAGGCCACAAATGAAAGATCTCTTTTTCTTTTTTCAAAAAATAGAGATATGCGATGCACTTAAGCCTAAAGACACTAGCCTAACTGCATAGAAAGAAAATACTTGTTATTTTTACTTTTTATTTCACAACAAAAAGGAAAAAAAACTACATGCAAGTGCATACATATGATGTAAAACAAAACAAATGAGCTTCTATACTATGTCCACAAAACACAACCCTAGATTGAACTAAGCTCTGGCAAGACCTCTCTAGGGAGAAATAATTGCATAAGATACTAATCCAACTAATTTGGAATAAGGATTTTGACCAACAAGAATGAAGAATATAGGGATAAGATGGTTCCTAATTTTAGGCTATACCTACTAACAGTGGTCGATCAACACCATGCACAACAAGGTCATGCCAAGCAAGGAGGTGAGGCACATAGCAAGAGGCAATCCAAAGAGCTTAAAAAAGGGTTTTAAAATCAAGTTAAGATCACTCTCAAGAGAAGACATCACTTCCAAGTTGTCTTATACAGACTTGGAAACATCGAAGACCCCAAAAATTGCAAGCAGACCCCTCCAAAACAACCCAAAAAGTGAAGAAAACATTGCAAAGGGAAAATGCTAGTGCAATATTGTGTCAGTAGTGTGTAATACGTAGGTTGTACTACTCTGCACCTCGATGTACTTAGTAAAAATTCTACTATGTGGTATAACACTAACATGTGGGTGGTGGAAGGTACAAAAAAGGTGAAAAAAACCCCTAATTAATAGGGAAGATGTCTATAATGGCTTAAGGATTGTTCTTAACATGAAAACCAGACTCAGAACTTAAAAGACATTGGATAAATATACAATGAGACCCAAAAGCAGACAAGGCATCTCCCCAACGGACTCACCATTTCTGTTGTTAGGGAATTTATCCTATGGCTGGGGTTGAGGCCACCAACATACTAGGGATATACAGACTGACACAAATTATTATGAAAGCATAAAAATAAGAAAAATTTCAAGAGTTAGGAGGATGCATGCTTTCCCTTTATCCCTCCTCTTTCCCTTCCTTTGAGGAACCTGCAAAAATATTTCAAACCTTCCTCAAACCAATTTGACCACATGTAAGATATGAATATTCAAAATAACATGAAACCCTAATTTACATGTAATCATAAAATGATATATAACATCCATGATACAATGATTTGGAAATGGAATAATGTCTACTCTTTATTAATCAATGAAATGAGTACAAGATATACCTTCTCCTCATTCAAGGCACCTCGTGAAACCTTCGATTTGGATCATCTGCTTCTCTCCTCCAAGATTCTCAACCTCCAAGATCTAGATAAAGGGTATATGGAAGCTAGGGAATAGATGGGGGGGAGTGAGCGTCCAAATTTTTGCAGCATAACAATACTCAAGGATAACTCTCTTTCATGGTCCCCTCTTTGTCTCTTATATAGCAAATTGAAGAGTTGGGGTTGAGGATGGAGTAGTTACAACTGAGGAGGCAGCTCCAAAACTACCCAAATCACACCAAATTTGAAATTTTTATATTTTTTTTTATCATGTTTTAGGGTACACATTAGTACAAAACTGACAACTTGTGTGTGAAAGTGAAAAACGCTAGTACAACACTGACAACATGTGTTTTTGTGAAAACATGCATTTTTAGGGTTTTTCCTAGGGTTTTCAGGAGATGGTTTGGTCTAGAAACTTGTTCCTTAGCCTCCTAGGTATCCAATGGACTAGAAAAGAGGTAAAAAGGAGCTATGATAAGTCCCAATATTTCCCTACCATCCACTAATGTATCTTGGGTGTCTAGCAGTAGCCTTCATGAAGTGTTGTCATGGAATTGTCATCATGCGACCAATCATGTAAGTGACGTCACAGACAAGGAAGTGCCATTTTTAGCTAAAACACATGGTTTAAAAAGTAAACTCTCACTTAGAAACTCTTACCTCTTTATGTTTGAGAAAACTACCATATGAGGACATCCATTTGACCTGAAAAAACCTCTTACATAAGTTGAATATGTAAATATTGGTAAATAGAGTTTGTAAAATCACTCTCAAGGCATTGAATTGAGTATGAATAAGTGGGTTATGCTAGAGCATATCCCTAAACCAATGCCAGAGTGAGATAGGGATCTCTGACCCTCCCCTCCTATCAACTCGAGTGCATGAATAACCAGAATAAAAATCGTGATAGTAGTAATTACAACTATGTAAGCTTATGCATAAGGTTTGAAAGAAGCTTTGCGAATCCAATGACAATTTACCATAGATCCGTAGTACAGTATCTCATGTCCTCCATTCACCCATGTCTTAGCTCCATTTCCTAAGGGATACATCATACACTTACATGCCAATAGATACTTAAATAAATATATTTTATTAAATAGAAAATTAACGCTACATACGTATAACCATGACAATGTAAAAACATTGAACTTGTATTGTCTATATTAACACAATCCCCCTCATAGCTAATGTCTCCTTCTAGGGACATAATAACTTTTAATATTTTTTTTACTCTTGTATTGAAATTTATTTATAGGCTGCTAGAGATCGACACCTTCATATTGACCATGGTTTAGTTGTGGTCATCGTTGAATTCTCCCAAGAATTCACTCAACTAGAAAGGAATACAATCTCTTCATGATAACAAGACCCTTGCACAATTTTCCACATAAGCAATGATTTTCCAAATATTTTCTCATTTGAACATTCATCATAAGAAGCTAGTCACGGATCAATAGTTCAAAGGATCTCTATTCTTTGGTTGAAAAGTAAAACAGAGAACAACAACAATCTTTCTCCTTTATGTCATCTAGAAAAAGTAGCCAAATGGCTAACACTAACCCCTAAAAATTTACCTGCTTAAAAATCCTAGTTTTAAAATAAATTTTAAGAATGAAATCGAATGGACTTCAAGCTACAAAACTGTAAATTGCTCTTGCCAGACTAGAATAAAATGAATCACTATGAAGGTACTTTTCACTAAACAAAGAAACTAACTTGTCACAATGAAGCAAAGTCACATAGTCTTACCACTAATGGAATCTATTAGGTAGCATGGAATTTGAAGGCCTAAATAATTTTCATTAAACAAAGAAACTAGCTTGTCACAATGAAGCAAAGTCTCATAGTCTTGCGGCTAATGGAATCTATTATGTAAAATGGAATTTGAAGGCCTAAATACCAAATAGCTAAAAACAAGGGCAAGTTCACGGATAAGCCCAGAATCTCATGGAATCTATTATAAAACATGAAATTTGAAATCCTAAATACTGAATCACAAAAAAATGCATAAGTTCAGAATCCCATAAAAACTTGAAGTACGCTACCATGGCCACATGGTTTTCGGTATGAATTGAATATTTTGTAATATAGCGGTAGTCAAGATGGAAGGTGTCACGTCCCCTCATGTCTACCTTAGAGGGAACATGACCATAATGCTATCTAATCCGGGAAATCTAAGCCCCATGAACGTAAGATAAAATACAATGAACTAAAAACATACACAGATGCATAAATTATTATCATACAACGGAAGAAAAACACATTCCATTCAAGCATTTAACATGTTCATATTGATTCATAAACACATATACAGTTGTAGAGATAAAATAGACAAGAATAATTATCTTGAAAGAAGCTTATCCTGCAACCAGCTACATTGCTGCAACGCTCCACCCAACCATAGCCCAGTGTGCTCATAAATCTCTCAGCAACACTGCAACCACTGAGTTGGGCATGATTCCCACAAGGAATAAGGGAACAATAGCAGACTCACACATAGCCAAGGATACAACAAAACTCAGCCAAGCCAACACAGTTGGGTTTATCAAGCTGCAAAGGAGCTGAAAAGGATGACTTATAAGCTAGGGGGTTCAACCACAGAGCTATGGACACTTGCACCAGATTTATCCTGGCTTCTAGAACATCTACACACCCAACACAAGGAAGCACCCCCTTCTCTTCTACATATTCCCTCAGGCTATGCCTTCCCTTCTAGTTCTATTTAGGGTGTACAAAGAAGAAAACCAACCCCCTCGATCTATTTGTGAGGTTCCTTATCCCACTAGATTAATCAAGAGAGTTCAGACCCTATTTATACTTCCAAAATAGTTCATTCCAAAACAACAGAGACATACACAACAATTGCAATGTTCTGGGTTTGAATAAAAATGTTTTTCAACCAAAAACGTAAACGACGAATGGGTAAAACAACCCCCTGATAGAAATTCAATTTCCATAATTGTTCTATGGCTTCACATGGCCAAAAACAGCTCCCTCGGTCCCTAAATCCGTGTCTCTATCCCCCATTGGTTGTGCAACACTAAAAACACGAAATTCCCCAACCGTGGAGAGGTGGAAACAACACAAAAATATCAGGAGTGATCCCAACCACTGACCATTAACAGAAACACTTCCCATCCATGGGAAAAATGAAGAACACTACAAAAATGTCAATGCATAATGCACAACAGCTCCAAAAACGTGGGGAAGACAAAAACATGGATGCATGAGGGAATGGGTAGCAGTTTTGGGCAATAACTTTCCCCATAAGTCAAACTCGCGTTTCCCAAAAACTGATGGCTTCTCCAATTCGAATTTGGACTACCATACCTTGCCCATCCCATGCAATAACCAACTCAACCAATTTCTAGCAGTAATAAATGATTGGGTGAATAAGACAAGAAAGGTAGTTGACAGTTTGATGGGTTCTCCTCTTGAGACATGGATTTACCTCAATGGCTCAAGGTTAAACATCCCCCCCTTATCCTTAGAATATCATGCCCCCATCTCATTATTTGTTGCATTGACATAGCTGGTTGTGGGTTTTTAATTAAATTGCATATTGACACGATGTCCAAAATTATAATGTGTCAGCTAGCACAAAATACCATCGACAATGATTTTTAATCGCCAAATCATAAACACTAAATCGATAGTGTGGATTTTGCGTTTAGCTCCACACCAATAATAATTACAATATATACATCATATACATTTAATGCAAACGGGGTCAAAACCGGGGTGTTACATTCCCCTCCCACTTCAACAGCACTGTCCTCAGTGCTTTACAAAATTGAACAAAAATGTTAAACTGGTATCACCCTCAGTGCTCCACAGAATTGAACAAAAATGGATGTGCCAATCGCATGGAATCCTCCAGCTTCCATGTAGCCTCTTCAGGACTGTAGTGCTCCCATTGCACCTTTACCTAGCCTATGGCTCGGTTCTAGAGCATTGTGACTTTCCTATTAAGGATTCACATTGATTCGATTTGGAACTCTCCCTCAGGTTCCACTTGAATCATATCCCAATTTATCACATGGTTAGGATCATGTACATATTTCTTAAGCAAAGAAACATGAAAAAAATTATGAGCTCTAATGCTAGCAGGCAATGCAAGTCTATATGCAACTGGTCCTATTTTTTCGAGCACTTCAAACGACCCACAGTATCTAGGTGAAAAATTGGCACAAATTCCAAGCTTCAAGGAAATCTTCCTTTCCCTCACTCTGAGGTAAACATGATCCCCAACATTGAAATCTCTATTCACCCTATGCTTATTTGCATAGCTTTTCTATTTGTCCTGGGCTACTTTTAGATTCTGCCCGATCTTTACAACCTCTTGTTCCATCCCCTTGAGTAATTCTGGCCCAAGCACAATCCTGTTCACTGGATTATCCCAATTCACTGGTGTCCTACACCTTCTGCCATACAAAGCTTCATATGGACTCATCCCCAAGGATGCTTGTTGTCCATTGTTATATGCAAATTCTACCAAGTGTAAGTAATATTCCCACTTGGTTGGTTTGTCCATCACATACATGCGAAGCATGTCTTCAAGCACCTGATTCACTCTCTCTGTCTACACATAAGTTTGAGGATGGTAGGTAGTGCTAAAGTTTAGCTTTGTACCCAAATCTGCAAACAAACCCTTCCAGAAATTGGAAGTGAACTTGACATCTCTATCAGACACTATTTTTGCAATGTCATCAGTCTTATGCATGGACTTAACCGGTATGAAATGTGCTATATTTGTCAATTTTTCCACCACAACCATGATGGAATCATGCTGTCTCCAAGTCATTGGCAATCCTGTAATAAAATCCATGGAAATAACTTCCCATTTCCATTCTAGAACTGGAAAAGGCTGCAAAAAAACTGTTGTGTGTTGATGCTCAACCTTTACTTGTTGACATTTCATGCACCTCGAAATATATTCATCCATGTCCTTTTTCGTTCCTAGCCAAAAATACTACTTTCTGGTTATAGCAATCGTCTTATGATATCCTAGGTGACTAGAATATGGAGCTTGATGGAAATAACTTCCCATTTCCATTCTAGAACTGGAAAAGCCTACAAAAAACCTGTTGTGTGTTGATGCTCAACCTTTACTTGTTGACATTTCATGCACCTCGAAATATATTCAGCCATGTCCTTTTTCGTTCCTAGCCAAAAATACTACTTTCTGGCTATAGCAATCGTCTTATGATATCCTATGTGACTAGAATATGGATCTTGATGGATCTCATCCATAACAAGCCTCCTCAAATCTGCTACATTTGGAATATAAATTCTGTTCTTATAAGTAAGAAGTCCATCTTCTTTTAATTTATATCTCTCATTCTTCTTTTTGAGGCTTTGCTGCTGCAACTTGTCTTTTACCTACACATACATTTCATCTTCAACAGCATGACTAACAATCTGTTGTCTCAAATTTGATTGGCAAATATTAAGAGATGCCACATGCATTTCCTGCACCTTCCTGCTGAGTGCATGATCAACTACTTTATTCTCTTTCCATTTATGCGTTTTATTTCAAAATCAAACTCACATAAAAACTCCAGCCATCTAGCCTTCCTATCATTTAGATTAGGTTGATCAAACAAATACTTCAAACCACAATGGTCTGTCCTTAGCTCAAATCTTCTGCCCATCAAGTAATGCCTCCACATCTTGAGAGCATGTACTATGGCTTCAAGTTCTAGATCATGAGTGGCATAGTTCTTCTAATGATCCTTCAACTTTCTTGAATCATAACATATCACGTGGTTGTCTTGCATAAGGACTCCTCCAAGCCCTTGACCGCATGCATCAGTACACACCACAAAATATTTTCCTGGGTCTGCAATCTTCAAGACTGGTGCACTTGTGAGAAGATTCTTCAATTGCTGGAATCTTTCTTCACACCTTGGTGTCCATTCAAAATTTATTCCCTTATTTTGCAAGGAAGTGACTGGATGTGCAACCTTGGAGAATCCTTCAATGAATCTCCTATAGTATCCTACAAGTCCCATAAAATATCTTACATCTGTCACATTTCTTGGAGTAGGCCAATTTATAATGGCCTCAATCTTCTATGGGTCTACAAATATGCCCTCATCCGAGATAATGTGACCCAAATAATGAATCCTATATTTATAGAAGTCACACTTGCTCAACTTTGCATACAACTTTGTTGTAAAGGAAAGTATCCTAGGGCTAGGGTTTAAGAGGCCATCAACATACTGGGGTTGAAAGGAGGATGTATAATGTTCATCAAGCATATATAACCAAGATTTAGAGATAAGAAAGGTCCACACCTGATTAACTGAAGGCTGGTCCAAGCTTTCTCTATCCCTTCTCCTGCTCCTCTTGTTCCTCTCACTCCAAGAGACTTGCAAAACAAATTATACCTTCCTAAAACCATTATGACCACATATAAATAAATGATAATCAAATAAACATGAAACAATGATCTGATTAACATCATCATATGATCATAAACAAAGATTCAATCACACATTGAACAATAATTTGGGAAGAAGAAGGACGTCACATCTTTATTAATCTTGAAAACAAGTACAAATATACCTTCTCTTCAAGTTCGGCACCTCACGAAACCTTGATCTGTATTTGCTACTTCTCTTCTCCAAGGAACTCAGCCTCCAAACTTTGCAACACAAGGGGATGATCGTCGGGGAAAAGGTGTGGGCATAGAGAGATCCAAATCCTCCAGCATAACAATGCAAAGATTCCAATATCCTCTCATGGAACTCCCTACCTCTATTTATATCCTTAATGAAGAGTTAGGGTTGAAGACAAAGTAGTTACAACTGAAGGAGTCAGTTGCATAACTACCCAAACTACCCGAATTTCAAAATATGTATTTTTTGACATTTTCAGGAGGTGTACGCGGGTTGCAGAAATAACAATTGCGTACAGAGGATGTATACGTGGGTTGCAATGTAGAAATTCATGTATTTAAGGGGTGCACGACTATTATATATAGCAACTCGTGTACGTATGTGGGTTTCCTTAATGAAAGTCACATACACATTAAAAACTCATTTTTATGGTATTTTTGGGCATTTTCAGACTTTGGTGTCTTCTGGAAAGTTTTAGCTAGCTAAAATATATTTCCAACAGTGTAGAGATGAGGTTAAATGGAGTTACAAAACTTAATATATGGGTCCTACAAATTAGGTGTTTTTTCAGTGACTTTCATGAAGTGTTGTCATGGAAGTGTCGACATGCGATGGAATCACGGGAAAGTGGTCACAAGAAGAGATGTGTCATTTTGAGCTATAATAGATGCCCCCAATGTATGAGGTTAGAGGGGAAGACTATAGCTGAAATACATTATAAAGGAAACAGCTAAGTATGGAGAGAGTAGAGAATCCAAGATCAAAAGGCTCCAACAAAGGTACCTAAAAGAGAGATAAATGTCAGAAAAAACTGATCTCTGGGACATACAAGTCCATATACAAAACATCGCCATAAAGATATAGGAGGATCCAACATATGTATAACTGATGAAACTATCATGGTCGCTCAATATGTAAAAAGGTGCCATATCAAATCTAAAGGAGTCATGGCCACAAATGAACAAGGTGGATCTATACTCGACAATCGATCATAGCCACAAAAATACAAGGTGGATCTATGTCTCAGAAAAATGTCATATAAAATGTAACAAGGTCTTGTGCAACTTGGGAAATAGAAAAATGACGATGCTACTGTCGGCCCAAGGTCTTCAATCCAAACTGCCCAAAAAGGTACGAATCCTAACCATGCGAATAAAGGAATTGAATGTTAGGATTATTAATCCTCCCTTGTCCAAATTTGGTCATATGTCTAATTTGGGAGTCATGTCTAAATCGGGAGTCCATCCAGTCTATTTATAGTCATTAACACCATTGGGTCCACTTGACCTAATTGGGGCACATGTTTCAGTTACTAAAGTGTGGGGAACACTAATTGAGGCTCACTTCCACTTATTGCACTTGATTGCATAAGTTTAGGGTCCTCCTAGACCAATCCCTACAATTTAGGAAGCCACTGGGAGTGCTGAAACCAACTAAGGTCAGTTCACTTCAGTTAATGACTAGTCAAGCTAAGTTAGGAGTCAGTTACATTCAGTTCTAGTCCTCCACATTCAGTTAGTGCTAGGTTTACTTGACTGCACACATGTGGGGCGCATTTCTCACCTACCACAGTTAGTTAACCTTAGTCAACACTGAATGTAACACTTGAGTTGTGTTTTAGAGCTCCGATGAACTTCGGTTATGGTTTAGACAAGGTCAGTTAACCACTGAGTCCTCCGATAATGATTTAGACAAGGTCTTGGTTACCTACAGTCAAGTAGAGTCTAATCAATTTGAACTTCCTCATGTGGATTTGAATTGCTTGTGGCTATTAAATCCATTTTACTTCATTTTAATTATCATCGGATTACTTTTTAATTAATGAAAGCATTCACAACTGTAAGCCTTTTGCACTGTTTCATTCTTCAATTGCTGAGTAAATTGTGAGAACTTGTTTGTGAGTTGTGTATTTGTCTACAGATCTATATGCTCAAATTTACATGGTATCAGAGCCTCGGTGGACAAGACTCCTCTCCTCCTTAGATCTCCAGCCGGATCATTTTTTTTTGGCAAATTGCTCTTTCCAGTACTGCACCAGAAGCGGAGAATTTACCACTTAATATCCCAAGTTAGGAAATTGTTGATCAAGCTTGCTTGATCAACTATGCTGGGTGTGAAGGAAATTCGAAAAGTATAGACTATCGACCTTACTTTGTATGTTTGATTGTGTGACAGGTTATCATCTTTTCTTACAGCATTCGCTACAAGCAGCCTCTTCCTTTCACTGCATTCGTTACAGTAGCTCAGTATTTCTTATTTCATTCAAAATGGCTCATCTAGTGGAGCCTCTCACTCCCTTCAACTATCACCAGTGGAAGGATGACATGAGAGTATTGCTCCGCACCAAGCATCTCTTCATACTCATAGAAGAAACAGAGGAAGAGCCAGAATAAAGGAATTGAATGTTAGGATTATTAATCCTCCCTTGTCCAAATTTGGTCATATGTCTAATTTGGGAGTCATGTCTAAATCAGGAGTCCATCCAGTCTATTTATAGTCATTAACACCATTGGGTCCAAGGAATTGAATGTTAGGATTATTAATCCTCCCTTGTCCAAATTTGGTCATATGTCTAATTTGGGAGTCATGTCTAAATCGGGAGTCCATCCATTCTATTTATAGTGATTAACACCATTGGGTCCACTTGACCTAATTGGGGCACATGTTTCAGTTACTAAGTGTGGGGAACACTAGATCTGAGTCACCCTAAACAGGCTTGATGAAGCCATTGGACTCATGCTCTCCTCAGTCTATAAAGATCTTCGATTTCACATCCAAGACTTGGACACTCCCAAGGAGGTTTGGGACAAGCTTTCTTCCTTATTTGATAAGCATGATGAGATGATGATCCATCAGCTAGAAAATGATCTGATTATTCTCAATCCATCCAATTTCGAATCTCTAAATGATTTTTTCTCAAAGTTCAAGAACCTGATATATTAGTTGAAGCAATGCAAAGTGAAGAAGGATGAAGATTAGCTCATCCTTGCCATTCTCACAAAGATCAATGCAGACTACTCAGTCTTTGTATCCACCTTCCAAACAGTAAGGCTCACTACTCCAAATTGGAAGATGCCCACTCTTAATGCTTTCATCCAATCTCTTATTTCTGAGAATGATAAATTGATCCAAATGGGGATCATTCGATCTCCCAAAGATCTAGCTCTAGTTGCAAGAGGAGATAAGGTAGCGAATGACAAAGGGGAGCAAAGAGATGAGTCTGAGCAGTCAAAAGAACCTTCAGATTCGAAGAGAAGCAAGAAGAATGGCAAAGGCAAGGTCCTCTTCCCTTACTATGGAAGGGCCTTCCATTCAGAAAGCTCCTGTATGAGAAGACAACTTGATGAAATGGCTCTTCTTTTGCAAAAGCACAACAGTTATGTAACTGCTAGCGCAAGGAAGGAAGAATCTGAAGAAGAAGAAGAAGAATACCAAAGGAAATGACATGCACTAAAGGTTTGCTGCACATCAACACCTGCCTTCCTCATTGATTCTGGAGCTTCCAACCATATGGCTGCATCTAGAGAATCATTCTCTTCTTTTCAGTCCTTTGATGGTCCTAGTATTCAGATGGGCAATAACAGTAAAGTCCAAACCAAAGGGAAGGGATCTATCCAACTTGAACATGGAAGGTTCAAAGATGTGCTATTTGTTCCCTCCCTGACTTCAAACATGTTATCTGTCTATCAGATGACCCATACTGGATCTCCAAAGTGAGTGATCTTTGGTCCTGACTCAGTGGAGATCACAGATATCTCTACTGGGAGCATCATAGCAAAGGGTATCGCGAATCATGCTTCAAAAGCATATGAGTTCTCACATTTCATGCCTCCTTCAGAACCAGTGCACTCTCAGCAGCCACCTACAAGGGAAGGTAAAACCATTGCATCTACTTCTTTTACAGCTTCTAGTAGTATTGCAAATCCATCTATATCAGTTTATGACATTGAGATTCAAGGTGAATTATATCTAGATTCAGTCCCTACTTCCAAACTGGAAGCTAGGAAGATGATTGGAAACTCACCTGACACTCAAAAAGGAAAGACTCTTGCGCTATGTCATACTATTTTACCTCCTTCAAGGAGATGCAATAGACTTCCTGTAAGATGCAATATGGCAAGGGCTCAATATTACTACATTCAGAAGAATGGATATGATCATACACCTCTTCATTCAGCAAGAGACAAAGGTTACATTCCTCCTTCCTCCCATCATCATTTTTGGAGAAGAAGGAGAAGTCTACATTCCAGGCCCCAGAATACCTGTGCACAACACACCATGCATGCTGCTTCACTACCTCACAGAGATGAAGATTGCAGCAACATATTTTCAAGTTTTTCAAACTTGAGACCTGATTCTACCTGCTTAGCTAGAGGGAGGGATTTTTTCCCATGTGGTTTTTTCCCCGATTCCTTGTATTAAGCAGTTACTTTATTTACTTGATGTAATGGGTGACCTATGGTCTTAGTTACCAGGGCCCACAATTTGTCCAAGTTAGAATTCAGGGGGGGTGTTAGGATTATTAATCCTCCCTTGTCCAAATTTGGTCATATGTCTAATTTGGGAGTCATGTCTAAATCGGGAGTCCATCTAGTCTATTTATAGTCATTAACACCATTGGGTCCACTTGACCTAATTGGGGCACATGTTTCAGTTACTAAAGTGTGGGGAACACTAATTGAGGCTCACTGCCACTTATTGCACTTGATTGCATAATTTTAGGAGCCTCCTAGACCAATCCCTACAATTTAGGAAGCCATTGGGAGTGCTGAAACCAACCAAGGTCAGTTCACTTAAGTTAATGACTAGTCAACCTAAGTTGGGAGTCGGTTACATTCAGTTCTAGTCCTCCACATTCAGTTAGCGCTAGGTTTACTTGAATGCACACATGTGGGGCGCATTTCTCACCTACCATAGTTAGTTAACCTTAGTCAACACTGAATGTAATACTTGAGTTGTGTTTTAGAGCTCCGATGAACTCTGGTTATGGTTTAGACAAGGTCAGTTAACCAATGAGTCCTCCGATAATGATTTAGACAAGGTCTTGGTTACCTACAGTCAAGTAGAGTCTAATCAATTCGAACTTCCTCATGTGGATTCGAATTGCTTGTGGCTATTAAAGCCATTTTACTTCATTGTTATTATCATCGGATTACTTTTTGATTAATGAAAGCATTCACAGCTGCAAGCCTTTTTCACTGTTTCATTCTTCAATTGCTGAGTAAATTGTGAGATCTTCTTTGTGAGTTGTGTATTTGTCTACAGATCTATATGCTCAAATTTACATTGAAGTCTAACATGGAGGAAATTGTTTGATTACCAGTCAATGATGAGAATCGTTAACAAATGCGAGAGAAACCACCATTAATGAAAATGGTCCCCAAGGTACCCAATACATTCTAACAAGTGTGAATACAATGAATTGAAGTCGAACACTTGAAGATTCCATCGAGTAGGAGACATTAAGGTATTCCCACTACCCAATAGTGAAGGAAATTGCCACTGATGATTGCAATCCCCAAGTTACTGTCATAAAACTCTAAATCTCATCCCCAGAGCAAGATGTGTTGTAGACGATAGGAAGAGATCCGTTGGAAGGAAGGCATTCAGGCATCCTTCATCATCCAACATGAGGTAAGTCAAAGACTAATTGGATCTAGAATTGGTACTGAATTTCATGACAAGAAATACCGAAGACATGATGTAATGAACTGATACCAGGGAATGGCCGACACAAAAGGTCAAGGCAATTGCAGAATGGCTGACACAAAAGGTCAAGGAAACTGCAGAAAGGCCGACAAAGGTTTAATCCTTGAATAGTGAGCATGACACAAAAGTGACTTAGGCAGCTTTTGACACAAAGGGACCAATGAAACAAATATGCAATGTAGGAGACATTGACAGATTCCCCATATAATTGGAAAAGAGACCAACCAGAGGAGTAAGAAACTCTAATTCAGGATAAGGTCAAAATACTAGGACCCAACTGTTGATAGACTCAAAACTGATGCTTTGTTCAAGGAAATAAGACTTGCTACCATGATGTAAAAAACATGTGAATGAACTTCCCTTCCCCTCTCTCTTGTAATGGTTTAACGAGTCCAAGAAAGCAAACTTGGGACCATCTTCATTTTTGGCAAGCTTGAAGAAAACATAGAAGAATGCTTGATAAAGCACTGATTCGTGGATTTTATGAGCCCAAAATAGTACATGCTCGACGATGTTTTCATAGTTTAGAGACTCTGAAAACTCCAAAGAAGACTCCAGGGGGGTGCTTTTTCATCCAATTTAGTCTCCTGAGGCCGAAAAAGTATAAAACAGACCACATAAGAACTCTCTTAACTTCCGTAGAAAAAAAGGTTAACCTTTTTCGTACTTAGTCAGAAAGGTTCAAAAAAGGTTAAATTACCACCAACCCAACGCTCCTTCAAAAGTAGCATATAGCTTGAGTTTTACGAGTGTGAAGGAAGGCAAGATAACTCGGAAAGATCCATTTGATTACGAGAAATAGGGCTTACAACAATAAACTCGTTGCTTTGTTCTCTAGGGTTTAACGAGCATGACAAAGACATAAAGTACACTAGGAATATTTTTCATGTTTTGGTCCAGAGCACGAAAAAGAGAAAACTAAGCTCATACCAAGGGTTCCTTTTCCATAAGTTTAGTCCCTCAGGTCCGGAAAAGTGATAAACCTATGCCTTAGAATACTCTTCTCAATTCCGAAGAAAAGAGAGTGTTCTTTTCTCGTATTATTCCACATGGTCCGAGAAAATGATAACCTACCACCAATGTGGATGCCCATTCACATATTCTTAACGAGACTGAATGGACAAGTTTACTCGGCAATCAAGTCTATTTTGAGGAGTCAGACCTGGGCCTAAATAAACTCAATATATTTCCCGTGAAGTTTTAACAAGTCCAGAAAAGTCAACTTGTGGCCTCCTTACTGTTTTTAACGAGCTCGAAGGAGAGCAAAAAGAATGCTCTAAATGCGAGGAGACGAGTGTCATAGACAGGCACAACTAGTTCCAAGCACAAGGAACAAACCTGTGCATAATGCAAGGAACATGAGCAAGGTAAAGACACTCAGGGAATGTCTCCTCAAGGTAAAAGGTGTCAAGTTGCAAAGGCAAAATGATACAAGGCTTAGCGATGATGAGAACAAAGATGAGGGCTTATACAACAAGCTAAAAGCATGGAAGCCAGCATTAGGCTCATAAGCGCGAGCAGGGAACATGCAAATGTAGTTACAGCTTGAACAAGAAGACAAGTCCAGTAAACAGTTGTGAATCCAACTAAGAATATTGTCTCCAAGAAACAACAACATTAGGATCATATTCAAAAGAAATTTTTTGATGCAGATTACTTTAGCAGAAACACATGCGACTTTGCTATCTTCTACAAAATGTAAAGTCAAGGTAGAATCAACTGAAGAAGATTCTATAGCACCAAGGCTCGAGGGTTTATAATCAGTAAGATTAACCTCAGAAGGAGAGAAAAAATCAACAAGAGAGATAGAGTTTGTAGGAACAAACTCAGTATCACAGGAGTTGAAAAAATCATAAGAAAAATCAAACTCATCAGGATCCCTGACTTGCTGTTCAAAGGAAGAGTCAAAAGAGTCAACAAGATGAACATAAGAAGAAAGGTCAGGATTACTAGGCAAATCAGGGTTAGACTTAGTAACAACTGAACCAACATCCAATAGAAGATCAGACTGCATCAAAGACTCTAGGAAGACTTCATCCGAAGGAAGGAGATCATCCGAGATAGGACACATGTCTAATCTTTCAAATTGATCAACAAAGTGGAGAGAAGGCTTCATGGTCTGTATAGGATGACTCACCTGGTCAACTGCTAGGACCAAGTCCCGAGAAGGTAAGCATGAAAACAAAGGCTGCTTCTCAGTAGAAATTGAACAAAAAGGAGATGAGACCACATAGCTCACCTGTGGCGGGGTAGTGTCTATAGAAACACTGGGAATCAATAAAGGAAAGACCTGGTCTCTAGTTGGTTCAAGAGACGGATCAAGAAAATCCAATTGATCGATAGTGACAATTTCTTCACCATGATTAAAATACATCACACAAAAAATGTTGACACCACAGCTTACATGGAATAGACATAATCACGTCCAAGGAGCATATTGAATTCCAAGGGGTCTTCTATCACCATGAAGTCAACTAAGATGGTATTCCCACCCAAAGTAATAGGTGTTTGAGTGATAATTACCAAGGCTATACTAGTTCTTCTATCAAACGCCAGTAACTGACTAGATGTCGACACAAGGCTGGGATATCCCATGCCTTGCCAAGCACGAGCAAAAAAGATACTAACTAAGGCTCCTTCATCAAAAATACAACGAGCAATCGTGTATGATTCAAATTTGACCTTTATCTGGAAAGGTGCATCAGAAGGAAGGCACGGATCAACTAGGCTATCCCAATCAAAGGAAGCAATCCGAGAGCTTGGTGGGGGTTGATCTGAAATGTGTTCAGTGTCCCCTTGTTCAGTAAGTTTTGAACTAGCAGTGAAGAAAATGTGACTAACAGACACTTCACTCTCCAAAGGAAGAGTGGGATTGATCGACAATGGAATCAATTCAACCACTTCATGAAAGTCACTCTCTGAAGGGAGAGTGGGATTGAACAAAGATTACATTGGTTCAATCACATCAGGATCACTCTCTGAATGAAGAGTGGGATCGCCCAAATTTGATATTGGTTCGACCACTTGATCAACCAAAGGTTGAGTAGGTTGTTGAGAAACTATAGGTTGTTCAGGAGAAGGAAATTCTTGAGTCTTGGAGCACACTCTTCGCACCTCTACGATAGCAGGGCACTAGTGAGTAAGATGATCTCCTTCACATAGCTTACAAGGGAACTTAAGTTTGCAATTCGAACGACCATTTTTCTCAATGGTGTCAACATGACTAGAAGTGGCTAGCTGTTTGCTCTTAGCATGACCTACAGAGGCTGAGAGTTTTCCCCCAACATGAACTACAGCGGCTAGGTGACTGGGTCCAACCTGACTAAGAGAGGCTGGTTGTTGAGAGACTTCAGGATGTTCAAAAATAGGATGATCATGAAACCAAACTCTTCACACATCCACGATAGAAGGGAATTTATAAGTAAGGTGATCCCCCTCACAAAGCTTACAAGGAAACTTGGGCTTGTGTTTTGAATGGTTAGTCTTTCCAATAGTGTCAACATGACTCGTAGTGGCTCTTCAGCATGAACCATAGAGGCTGAGAGACTGCCCCCAGCATGACTTGCAGAGGCTGAGAGACTGGGTCCAACATGACTTGCAGAGGTTGGATGGGCACCACCAGCATGAACCATAGAGGTTGAATGGTTAGGATCAACATGCTTTGCAGCAGTTGAGTGTGTGCCCCCAGCATGAACCACAGAGGTTGGGTGGATGGATCCAACATGACTTGCAGAGGTTGGATGGGGAGGTTCAACTTGAACATCAGAGGTTGAACGGGTTCCCTCAACATGAATTGCAGAGGCTGAGTGACTAGATCCAATGTGACCCAGAAAGGTTATAAGGATCCCACCAACATGATCAACAGAGGTTGGATGGTGAACATCAACTTGAATTGTAGAGGTTGAGTGCTTAGATCCAACATGACCTGCAGAGGTTGGATAGGTGTCCCTAGCATGAACTGGAGAGGTTGGGTGGTGAGTTTCAACTGGACCTACAGAGGTTGAATGCTTAGATCCAACATGACCTGCAGAGGTTGGATAGGTGCCCCCAGCATGAACTGTAGAGGCTGGGTTGTGAGGTTCAACTTGACTTGCAGAGGTTGAACGCTTAGATCCAACATGACTTGTAGAGGTTGGATAGGTGCCCCCAACATGAACTGCAAATATTGGGTGGTGAGGTTCAACTTGACTTGTAGAGGTTGAACGGGTTCCCCCTTGTTTATGTGCCTTCTTCCTATTCCTCCTTCTTTTACTCCTTTTAGACTGTCGGTTACTAGTATCAGTACTTTCACCACATCAGGTATAAGGAGGAGGAGAATCAACTATAGGTGAAGGGGAAGAAGTGTTTTGATGCCCTTGATATAAGGATCTTACTTGCGAAGCATCTGGGGCATTCAGGACAGTTGGAGTGGAAAAAAACCACACCGGTAGCCCTAGGGTGAATCCAGGCAGATTCAAGGTGGCCATCAAAGGAACACCAACATTCCCTATGAGAGGAATAGTACAAGGAGTTCCCATCATGGGGATCTCTTGGTTGGTGTTCAAAGGAGTGCTAGCCATAGCTTCAAACTAGGAGACAAAGTCTGAGGTTGACAAGAAACGAAAAGTACAAAGCACACACCTAAAGGCAAACTAAGTACAGACAAACCACACAGCACTCACTAAAAATTCCTAAAGACAAACAAATAAACAGGTATAAGATACACTTTTGGAAAGAAAGCTAAGATATAGATACTTGGCATCCCTGTAGATGTTCTTAGGAACAAGTAGAGGAATCACCCACCGCCCTCCCACACCTTCTACCAGGGTACCTTCCAAGCCTGTCCAAGGTCAACCAGAAATAGCGTTCAGGTGTACTTGTGTATGAACCCTAGATGTCAAAGAGACTAAAGGCTACCTCAACTATATTGAGAGTCTGGGGGGATAGTCGCAAGCCTAGTTCGTACGCATGGGCAAGGTAGCAAAGCTCTAAATCCTGTCTAAGACAGAATCCCCAGATGCGCAAAAACCTTGGTCTACGCTTTGACAAGGAATCAGAGGGTTATCTCCTCTGTCCAAGTCTCCATGTGGCCTCGTGCTTAACTCCCGTTTGAGAGGAGATTCCCAGATACAATCAACATAGAAAAGGGTTTACCTAGTGATTTTTCAACTACGTTTGAATTTAAATACTTGTGGGGAGTTTAAACTCCCTATCCCACAAGTCTAGCCTAAGTTAGTTGGTGTATGACCCTATAAAATAAAACTTACTACTAATTTTTAAATTATATCGTTTATTTTAAGGGTTGTTTTTAGTCAGAGGGTAAATTGCGTGAAACTTATGTGGTGTTTTGACTCAAAGTTGAAACAAAATGACTAAGCAAAGAGATATGAAATGCAAAAAGAAAAAACTATTCTCTTTTTCTTTTTCAAATATAAACTTGAAAGCCACAAAAGAACAAATTCTTTTTATTTATTTTTTCAAAAACAATGATATGCCATGCAATCTAGACTAAAAAACTAATCTACATGCATATAAAGCAAACATGTGTTTTTTATTTTTCTTTTATAAACGCAAAAGAAAAAACAGCCTATCAACTAATGCAAGCAAGTACTGTAAGCAAATCAAATAGACAACTACTCTACACCCCACAAACAAACCCTAGGTTTCTTTAAAGTTGGATATCAACCTCTCTTGAAAGGAAGGCTCACAAAGGTAGAAAACAAAAAAATTTGGAATGAAGAAACTGAGCAATAAGACTAACATAAACAAAGGTCAAGAAGTCCCAAGTATCAATCTAAACCTACAAACAGAGGTTGCTTAGTACCTTGTCCAACAAGGTCAAGCCAAAGGAGGCGGGGGGGAAAGCAGTAAAAACAAGTTCAAAGACTTGAAAGAGACTTACAAGATAGACAAAGAGCACCTAATAGAGATTAAACAACCTCTCAGGAGTCATGCACATGCAGAGGACCCTTGAAGACCCTACAAATAGCTCTCAAATCACCCAAAAACCCTAAAAAATGATGAAATAACACAATTTTAGGTGCATATGTGGGTTTTCTTAAGGTAGGTCGCGTATGAAACATGGGTTGTAGGTAGTGCAAGTCATGTATACAACCCAGACATGTGACTGTTTAGCTTGAAAGTCGCGTATGGATGACAAAAGGCACAAAAAGGATAAAAAACTGACCTAGGAAGGCAGGAAAGGTGTTCCAACAAACTCAAAAGGTGTTCCTAACTTGTAAGAAGGAACTAAAACCTTACAAAAGGCTAGAAGAAATACATAGAAACCCCAACAGACAAGGCTCTCCTCAGTAGAGTTGCCAATTTTGTGGTAAAGGAAAGTATCCTATGGCTCGGGTTTAACAGGCCATCAACATACTGGGGTTGAAAGGTGGATCTATAATGTTCAACAAGCATATATAAGAAAGATTTATAGATAAGAAAGGTCCACACCTGATTAACTGAAGGCTGGTCCAAGATTTCTCTAGCCCTTCTCTTGCTCCTCTTGTTCCTCTTGCTCCAAGACAGCTGCAAAACAAATTATACCTTCCTCAAACCATTATGACCACATATAAAGAAATGATAATCAAATAAACATGAAACAATGATCTGATTAACATCATCATATGATCATAAACAGAGATTCAATCACACATTGAACAATAATTTGGGAAGAAGAAGGACATCGCATCTTTATTAATCTTGAAAACAAGTACAAATATACCTTCTCTTCAAGTTTGGCACCTCACGAAACCTTGATCTAGATCTGCTGCTTCTCTTCTCCAAGGAACTCAGCCTCCAAACTCTGCAACATAAGGGGATGATCTCCAGGGCAAAGGTGTTGGCAAAGAGAGCTCCACATCCTCCAGCATAACAATGCAAAGATTCCAGTCTCCTCTCATGGACCTCCCTACCTCTATTTATATGCTTAATGAAGAGTTAGGTTCGAAGACAAAGTAGTTACAACTGAAGGAGTCAATTGCATAACTACCCAAACTACCCGAATTTCAAAATACGTATTTTTTGACATTTTCAGGAGGCCTATGCGGGTTGCAGAGACAACAGTCATGTACATGAGGAGGTATACGTGGGTTGCAATACAGAAATTCATGTATTTAAGGCATACATGACTATTATATATATCAACTCGCGTACGTATGCGGGTTTCCTTAAGGAAAGTCACGTACGTATGCTAGTTTCTTTAATGTGTACCCTTAAAAACTCATTTTAAGGGTATTTTTGGGCATTTTCAAATGTTGGTGTCTTCTGAAATTTTTTAGCTAACTGAAATATCTTTCCAATGGTGCAGAGATGAGGTTAAATTTAGTTACAAAACTCAAGATATGGGTCCTCCAAGTTAGGTGTTTTTTCAGTGACTTTCATGAAGTGTCGTCATGGAAGTGTCGACATGCGACAGAATCATGGGAAAGTGGTCACAGGAAGAGATGTGTCATTTTGAGCTATAAAAAGCTTATGCTCCTTGAGCAATTACAATTTCAATCTTAGATGCTCTTCATGCTCTTTCTCATTATTATAATAAATGAGAATGTCATCAAGGAAAACATGAACAAACTTGTCCAAATACCTGCTGAAGACACTTTTCATAAGGCACATAAATGTAGCTAGTGCATTTGTGAGACCAAATGGTACCACTACAAACTCATAATGTCCATACCTTGTTCTAAAGGATGTCTTATGAATGTCTTCATCCTTGATTCTTACCTAATAGTAACCAAACCTCAAGTCAATCTTAGAAAATACATTTGCTCCTCTCATTTGATCAAAGAGGTCATCAATCCTAGGAAAAGGATATTTATTCTTCACATTGACTTTGTTTGGTTGTCTGTAATCAATACAAAACCTGAGTGTACCATATTTATTCTTGACAAACAGAACTGGTGCTACCCAAGGAGACACACTTGGCCTGATATACTTCTTCTCCAACAACTCTTCAAGTTGTATCTTCAACTCTAGCATTTCTGGTGTACTCATTTTGTAGGGTGTCTTGGACACTGGTGCTGCTCCCAACACATGTTCAATTGTGAAATCAATGTCTCTCTTTGTAGGAATCCCTAGAATCTCATCGGAAATACATCCCTGAATTCCTGCAACACATGAAAGTCCTCCAACCTAGGAGTTTCACTCTCTGCTGCCTCCAAAATATGAGCTACATACAACTGACAACCTTTCCTATAGAACTTATTCAACTGCATTGTTGAAATCTGCCTCACATAAATCACCTTTGGAATGCCTCTTACAGATAAAGATAAATCATCCATGCATTCAAAAGTCTTATTATAATAGTCAAGATTTACCCCTTGAGCTTCTAATCAATCCATTCCAATGAGAACATCATAGGAACCAAGTAGTACAACATTCAGATCTACATAATTGACCAATCCATACATAACCAATGGACATTTCTCTACCACTTCACTAACCTTTCTCTTAGTTCCAGTGGCTAGTTGAACTAACCAAGATTTTCTATGCTTTACTTTCTTAAAAGCAAAAATCTCCACTACTCTAGGAGTAATGTAATTGTGAGTAGAACCAGGGTCAATCAAAATAGAAACAGATTGCTCAACATTCTTACCTACAACTTCAACCACAGTTGACTGGTGATCTTCCTGGCGGTCCTCCAGTGCTGCATAAATCCTAGGGATGACCCTTGCTACTTGACCCACTGTTTCTGCTTCTTGAATGTTGTAAGTTGGCCTTGCATTCTCATTCTCAAGTGGACAATTCCTGCGCATGTGCGGTCCTCCACATTTCCAACATTGGAGTGGTTCTCTGTTCTGTTGTGGTTCTATGGGATTTTCTCCCACCACTTCGGTTGGCTGCTTCTCAACTTGGGATGGCGGCTTCTACTGATTCCCAAAGTTAGAAGGTTTGAAACCTTTCTTCCTTTGGCTAGACTTCTCATTCTTTTTGTCCTTCCATGTCTTATGATGACTAGGTTTGTCTTTTCTTTGTTAATAGCAATACTTAGCTTTCCTTATTGCTTCTTCTAGAGTTCTAGGTTCATAAAACTCAATTATGTCTTTGTAAGACTGAGGCAACCCACTCAAGAAACACTGGATTTTCACTTTTTCATCTTTGATGTACCTGACATACCTCAAAATTTCTAGGAACTTGTTTGCATACTCTTCCATGGTCTGCTGTCCCAATCTCAGCTCATGGATTTCTTTGATATTGTCATTGTAGTACCTGTTAGAAAGGTACTTCTGCTTGAAATATTTCTAGAACTGCTTCCATACAATCTTTCTTTCATTGATCTTCTTTAATTGCTTGAAGTGCTCACACCATATGGATGCTCTTCCAATCAAATTGAAGATGGCTACTCTAGCCTTCATATTTCCTGAATAGTCTTGGACTTGCAAATATTTTCTCATTCCAAGAAGCCAAGCTTTAGCTTCTTGACCATTCTTTACCTCCCCATTGAAGGTAGGCAACCTTGCATTCTTAAATTCATCACATGAATGGTTCTGGTAGCGTCTATTTTTCTTATTCTTGTGAGAAGAAGAACTTGAACCACCAGTGGATACTTCAGAGTCAGATGACCCACCAAGAGATCTCTTTCTTCTTCTACCAGTTCTTTTACTTCCTTCTGGTCTTACTATCCGGTCCCCAAAATTCATCCGCCTCTTGAAGTCTGTCAAACTTTGCAGCATGGATGCATTCAGTTGATTCTGCTCCTCCTGAGCCTTAACCAATCTTTCATTATCTTCCCTATGACTTTTCATCTCCACCCTTAGGCTTCTCATGGTGGATGCAAAATCTGGGGGAGTATCTTGAAATATTCTCCCATTAGACTTTGTCTCAACATTCCCAACTTGGATGTTTTCTCCCATAACATCTTCCTCATACTCATTGGGGTTCTGTGCATCATCATACATGTCGTAGGTTCTCATGGCTCAGCCAAACCAAATTTACTGAACTGCACTATTTGGAATGATTCCCTTTGAAGGTGACTATAATTCTACAAAATGTGTTAATAAACAAAATTCTTAGCTGCATAACATTGATATGAATTTATACATTACTTATCTACTTTTGGAAAATTCCTATATTGACAAATTTGTCAAAACACATAATTTTCTTTTCACAAAGAACGAATGCCTGAAGGGGACGACGAGGGTCAAGGGGGCTTGCCCCCTTGTGGCGCCTGCAGAGCCCACTAAAAACTTGTTGAATTTATCTCTTTCAGAGAAATTTTCATTTTCCTTTGATCGACGAATTCACCTATTTTCTTTAGACGTATCGGTAAAATCCTCCAAATTTTTCTGACTCGCATCGACAAAATCGCCCGATTCCTTCCTATTGAACCTTCCGCTATGTCGAAAAAATTTCATACTTTCATCTACCATTGCAGAAAACTTCCCATGTTTTCTTCTGATTTTCTTTCCTCTTCTTCGCTTTCTCATCGGTTCGACTCAACCGACAAGCATCAACTCAAACCCAAACTTCCACCCGACTCGCGTCAGCTCTGATATCAACTTCCACCTAATGTATCAAAAAAATTCCGAACTTCCACCCGACGTATCGGAATTTTTTTTGATTTACTCCACTGGATCCCTCCTGCAGCGTCGAAAAACTTTTTGACTTCCATCCACCGTTGCGGAAGACTTTCTGACTTTCATTCGCTGCACTGTGTCAGAATTTTTTTTTGAATTCCATCCGTCGTTGCAGAAAACTTTCGAAATTTCTTCTATTTTTCCATACTCGGAAAAAAATTTCGGTTTTTTTTTTCATTGGTTCAACTTAGCCGACACGCATCGGCTCACATCTCGTCGAGCCTTCCACCGTTGCAGGATACATTTTCCCTTCTCTTGCCGACACCATCGGCTCATCTCTTGGAAACCTAGACGCCGCTGTGGCTCGCCTTCAGCCAACCCAGCTACCATTGTGGCTCACCTTCATCCAACCCAGCCGCTACTACGGGTTGCCTTCGCTCGATTCTTCTTTCCCACACTGCCACTTCAGCGCATCATCTTCCATCGTCACTTCTTGTCAACGCCATCGGCGAAATGCCGTCGACTACTCTGACATGCCTCGGTTGAATTCCCCGTCGGCTCCCTCTTGCCAATGTAGCCAACGAATCGGCTCGTCTTTGGCTTTCTCAGCTGCCACACAAAAGAAGAATGCTCAACACTCAGAAAAATTTAGGATTTTTCTACCTGCCTCTTCTTCCTACTAAACACAGAGGTTGATTCTGCCTCTTTCAGCTGTTCAACTTGGCCCATTGAGGCCCAATGCTGCAACCATCGCTTTGATACCACACTGTCACATCCCCTCCCGTCTAACCAAGAGGGAATGCGACCATTATGCTATCTAATTCAAGAAATCTAAGCCCCATGAATGTAAGATAAAATGCAATGAACTAAAAACATACATGGATGCATAAATTATTATCATACATTGGAAGCAAAGCACATTCCATTCAAGCATTTAACATGTTCATATTAATTCATAAACACATATACAATTGCAGAGATAAAATAGACAAGAATACTTGTCTTGAAAGAAGATTGTCTCGCAACCAGCTACGTCGCTGCAACGTTCCACCCAACCATAGGCCAATGTGCTCATAAATCTCCCAGCAACACTACCACCCCCAAGCTGGGCATGATTCCCACAAGGAATACGGGAACACTAGCAGACTCACACGTAGCCAAGGATACAACAAAACTCAGCCAAGCCAACACAGTTGGGTTTATCAGGCTGCAAAGGAGATGGAAAGGAAAACTGCTAAGATAGTGGGCTCAACCACAGAGCTATGGACACCTGCACCAGATTTATCCTATCTTCTAAAACATCTACACACCCAACACAAGGAAGCATCCCCGTCTTTTCTATACAGTCCCTCAGTCTATGCCTTCCCTTCCAGTGATATTCAGTGTGTGCAAAGTAGAAAACCAACCCCCTAGATTTGTCTGTGAGGTTCCTTATCCCACTAGATTAATCAAGCTAGTTCAGACCCTAATTCCAATCCCAAAATAGTTCAGACCAAAACAACAGAGGCATACACAACAATTGCAAGGTTCTGGGTTTGAAGAAAAACATTTTTCAACCAAAAACATAAATGAAAAATGGGTAAAACAATCCCTTGATAGAAATTCGATTTCCAGAATCATTTTATGGATTCACGTGGGAAAAAACGGTCCCTCGGTCCCTAAATTCACGGCTCTATCCCCCATTAGCTGTGCAACACTAAAAACACAAAATTCCCCAACTGTGGAGACGTGGAAACAACACAAAAACACTCAGGAGTGATCCCAACCACTGAACATTAACAGAAACACTTCCTAGCCATGGGAAAAATGAAGAACACTGCAAAAATGTCCATGCAGAATGCACATCAGCTCCAAAAACGTGGGGAAGACAAATACGTGGATGCATGGGGGAATGGGCATCATTTCTGGGCAATAACTTTCCCCATAAGTCAAAATCACATTTTCCAAAAACTGATGGCTTCTCCAATTCGAATTTGGACTACCATACCTTGCCCATCCCATGCAATAACCAACTCAACCAATTTCTGGTAGTAATAAATGATTGGGTGAATAAGACAAGAAATGTAGTTGATAGTTTGATGGGTTCTCCTCTTGACACATGGATTTTCCCCAATGGCTCAAGGTTAAACATTCCCCGCCCCGCCTTATCCTTAGGAAATCATGCCCCATCTCATTATTTGTTGCATTGACATAGCTGGTTGTGGGTTTTTAATTAATGCATATTTACATGATGTCCAAAATTATAATGTGTTGGCTAGCACAAAATACCATTGGCAATGATTTTTAATCACCGAATCATAAAGGCTAAATCGATGGTGGGTATTCTTCCTTTAGCTCCACACCGGGGTGTCACATGAGGATTGATTTCACTACCAGAGATATCGGTCTGGGGTTATGAGTGCTTTGTGATCTCAAGGTATTTGCAGTATTGTCCATTGTGGACCATTGAAGAAAATGGTTTGTATGTGACTCAGATTCTAAAAAGTCCAAGCATGTAAATGAAGAGGACTAAAAGGTTCGATGAGGGCTTGTTAAAGTGCTTACTAAGATGGACTAGTGAGAACTCCAATCTCGATGGGGTTGACATCATTGTGAAGAGGATATGGAGCCCATGAATTGTTATCTCTCTAGTTGGTGAACATAATCTCCTTATAGTCACAGTTATTAGAGAATATGTGAATAAAGAAAGTAAAAAAAATGGGGGTGTAAAGTGGTTTTATTAAGTTTTTCGCTTATTTCATTGGTTTTTTCTAGTTAAGCTACCCCAGGATTATGAAATTTTTATCGTGATCAGA
Organism: Pseudotsuga menziesii; assembly: GCA_001517045.1. Classification (NCBI taxonomy): domain Eukaryota; kingdom Viridiplantae; phylum Streptophyta; class Pinopsida; order Pinales; family Pinaceae; genus Pseudotsuga; species Pseudotsuga menziesii. Next base: position 604,593 of record LPNX010209766.1, on the reverse strand, counting down.
TCGACACTTAGAATGATAGACTAATCCTGAAACACTTCTTAGAGTAAAGTATATGATGACTCTAAGCATACTCCACTACTACGAATTGATGTATAAAGTATTGGTTAAGTTATTTATCAACCATACTCCTACTCCTATACTTGAATCTTGAAAGAAAAACCTGAAGTGTTTGTTAACTATAAAACGTATGTTTTTAGATTTATAGGAAGGAGGTAGAAAAGAGTGTTGTTTAAAAAAAAAAAAATAAGTAAAGCAAAGTGTATAGTTTCAAACTATTTAATCCATATCATATATAAAAATCTTAAAAAAATATGAAATGAAAATGTTTAGTGTTGCATAGAAAAATGTTTTAAATGAAACCTATTATATTAAAATACTGTGAAAAAATAAAAAACACGTGTGAAACCCTACCCACATGCATTTGAAGCTGCAAAATTAGCAGATCTTTGTCTTTTGCTGAGGGTCTTCCACCCAAACAATTGACAACGCTAGGGAGGCTTATTAATGAAGTGAAAGAATCTTCCACCCAAATAATTGGGCAAAAAATATTTTACATACAGTAGAGTAATAAATGTTGCTGAGGCAATACTGTGAGCTATTAGATTTCAATCTGTTTGAGATCCAATGACTCACAGTGCTGTTGGTAGCGCTAGACAAAAATAAGTGCAGATAAACAATTCCAATATTTCAGAGAAAGAGAATGGGTGCTGGGAAGACTACCAGATTTGATCTGAACCATAATTTAATATGAGATTGTTGGATGGATACGTGGACATCAACCGCTTTTAATATAATAGGTATAGTTTTGAAAAATGGGCATGAGTTTAAGGTTGTAAACTTTTTTTTGAAACTGGCGGGCATGGGTTTATGGTTTAATATGTAACTAGTAACAACCATATTACTAAGATTAATATGTTCGAAATACACCCAGGGGCATATATTTGACACATTCATAATGTTTTTTTCCTAAAAATATGTGTAAGTACTTGTATCTAATAGTTAACCTAATATAACAACCACTTAATTTATGGCTATTAAACTCATAGTTGTACCATCATTGAAGTTAAGCTAATAGTTGCATCTAATAGTTAATTTAAAAGTTATTATAAAGTTATTGTTGTTAATATCACAACTCTGAAGTTATGTCGTTTGTTAGCCTCCAAATGGAGTTAGACTAAGCCTTATTCACATTAACTCGACTCCCAACTGCCAGATGGAGTTCAACTGTCACATGAGTTGCACATTACCTAACTAATTGTTCTTGGTGCATGGTTTCATTGCAATGAAGGTAGACTTCTCAAGATAAGAGATAGACTTCATCTAAATTTAATTGAATAGGTGTATCACTATTGGAATAATCTAATAGTTATCCAATATAGAGTTGAAGTTACAACTATTAGTTAATCTAATATTTATCCAATATAACACTGATTAGAGTTGAAATTAAGCCAATAATTGTAGAATAATTGGAGTTAAGCTAATAGTTACAGTATCTAATAGATAATTTAAAATTTAATATATCGACAATTGCAATTCAAGTAAAAGTCATGATTGGAGCTGAAATTAAGCTAATAGTTGTATCGTCAATGGATTTAAGCTAATAGTTGTATCTAATAATCAAATAGTTGAATCTGAAGTTTAATTTTTCCAAGTATCACGAATTGTACTTATCAAACGTTTACTAAGCTATTTTTATATTTTTTTGAAATTGTTAATTATGAATTTGGACGACCCCCATATAATCAATCTAGATAGTACCCTTGTCTAATTCTCGTTCGTAGATGAAAAAGCATAGATGATAGTCCACCCCAAAATTCTAAGATATATACGCCTATCGACATAATTAGCTAGATGCCCAACTACGAGATGCAGGATTTTATTAGGAGTTTGGAGGAGTTTATTAGGAGTTCGACTCTTACATGACTACACGTTATCTAGGCTCCTAGATGCCAAATGCACTTGGACTAAGCCTTTAAGATATTAGAGTTGAAGTTAAGCTAATAGGTTGTTCATGATTATACGTAGTAGACGATGAGGAGGGAGAGTGCATTAGCTGAATTTTAATCTCGACATTTCAAGCCACAGAGTCGGGCTCATCATCAGGAGAAATCGTCTCAAAGTTAATTTAGGTGCGAAAAACAATTATTAATAAATGTAAGTTTTTTAATTTAGATTTAGAGCTGATAGTTTTAGTTATTAAAAATATTATTCAAGTTTATTTTAATGTTAAAATAAACTTAATTAATATAAATTAATTAATAATCCTAATTTATTCTATTTTTTTTATTTAAGATTTTTTATAAATTTTTTTATATAAACTTAATTAATATAAAAATTGATTAATATACTTAATTAAAACTCTATTAATATAAACTTAATAAAAACTCTATAAACTTTATTAATATAATCTTAATTAAAACTCTATTAATATAAACTTTATATTAATAGAGTTTTAATTAAATTTATAAAAAGAATTTTGTAAAATTTTTATAAAAAATCTTTAAAAAATAAAAAAAATAGAATAAATTAGGTTTATTAATTAAGTTTATTTTAACATTAAAATAAACTTAAATAATATTTTTAATAACTAAAATTGTCGGCTTTAAATCTAAATTAAAAAACTTACATTTATTAATAAGCTATTTTCCGCACCTAAATTAACTTTGAGACAATTTTTCCTGATGATGAGCCCGACTCCGTGGCTCGAAATGTCGAGATTAAAATTCAGCTAACGCACTTAAGCTAATAGTTGTAAAATCATTGGAGTTAAACTAATAGTTGTAAAATCATTGGAGTTAAACTAATAGTTATCCAATATAACTATGATTAGACTTGAAGTTAAGCTAATAGTTCTAGAATTATTGGAGTTAAGCCCATAGTTGTATCTAATAATCGATGGAGTTACGCTCATAGTTGTATCTAATAATCTAATAGTTGAAGATTAATTTTAATTTTTACAACTATCACTAAGTGTACTTATCACATGTTAATTAAGTATTTTTTTGGTTAAATTATTAATTATTAATTTTGGATGAAGCCTATAGAATCAATCTGGACACTACACTTGTTTTACTCTCGTTTAATTTTGGATGACACTCATAAAATCAATCTGAACAATACACTTGTCTCATTCTCATCCATATATGAAAAAAAATAGATGATAGTCCACCCCAAAATTAATCTTCCAAATTAATCAAACTTCATAAGTGTGAAGTGTTTATTTCATATTTTGTTGTATTTTACGCTAAGTCACATGACACGAGGACACAGGACACG
>LPNX010209766.1:559257-601104 GCA_001517045.1 Pseudotsuga menziesii | reverse complement strand
AGGTAAGAATATAATAGCTCATCAATGGTACTAGCCATTGTCAATCGTCTTCCTGCTCCTCCATGTCAAAATTAACATCACTGTCATAGCTCTTTCCTCTATCCTCTTCCTCCTTATACCCTTTTTGACAGGACACATGTCCAGAAATTAGGACACGTTCTTGGCAAGTGTCCGACACGTGTTGGAAAGTATCCAGATTTTGGGACACGAAAATTATGGTGTCGGACACGTATTAGGGCAAGTGTTGTGTCCGACACGTGGAATACGGGACACGGGCCCTATTTGGAAGTGTCCCGTTACTTAGATTTTACGAGTAAAAAGTGAAAAAAATGGACACACAAGCGTAAATTTTGACCCATGATTAGCCGGGCACCTAATTAAATTTTAATGTTGATGATCCTCCAAATTAATCGACGTCTTTATTTCACGTTGAGTTGTATTTTATGGGTAAAAAGTGAAAAACGGGCATACAAACGTCAATTTTAACCCACGCCTCATAGACTTTATGAATGCCCTCACGTATTTAATTTCCCTGGCCTCACGTACTATATGGTGTGTTACGAATGGCTATCCTCAAGTAATTTGAATTTTGGATAAATAATACATTTGTTATATTAAATATTGAATAAGTGGGTGGTTTTATTATATTATATTCAATCATAAAGTATGTTTTTAATATTATATTATTCGAAAGAATTAAAGCAAGATTGAATTTTCTAATATTTTTTGCTCTAAGGAAACTTATAAATTTTTTTGCAGGTTTGGGACTCGGCTTTGGCTTGCCCAGCTTGGGATCTTTCTGTTATCTGTGAATACATTCATATAGATGGAAGCGCGTTGCTGATATTTTGAATATAGACTGCCCTTGAAGGTTGGATCAGCTCTGTTGATATGCTTGCTACAGGCTGTGATCCCTGAACACAAGATTCTCTGCTGCATGAAGGAGATCAAGAAGTCTTGTTACTGGCTCGATCCCTCGGAAGGCGTTGTGTTGATTTGCTTGTTCAGGCAGCGAACATCTTAGGCTCAGAGTGTGAATGGAGGTTTCATCTACGTGAAGGAGCCCAAGAAGATATTTACAGAAGTGTAACGATTTTTGCAGGGTTGTATTTTCGAGAGTTGCCCTAGTTTTTTGCTGGGTGAAGTTTCTGCAGTGTTTCTTGGCTCTTTGGTGCCTTGAGTGCCTGGGTGGTAGTTCTCCTTGAGTCAGCTCTGTTTTGAGGTCATGGCGGATGGAGGGGGCTCCTCCCCTTCCCCTGATCTCAATGCTTTCAAGAGACTGGTTGCTACAGGAAGCAAGAGGAAACTCAACTAGAACCAGCAATCTTTCGTCAAGAAACTTGATAATATTCCCACGGTGGATCTTCCTGCGGAACAACCATGTCGAATAACCCTGAGTATTGCAGAATGGGGTCTCATTGGTCAGTTCACTGGACTCTGGCCATCCCCCAAGGAAATCGAAGGGTGGGTTCAAAGGAATTGGAAATATTTTATCTCAGAAGGCATACACAACAATTTGATAGGTAAGGGATACTATGTTTTTCTCTTTGAAAACTCAGCAGATAGAGATTTAATCTTTAGAAATGGGCCCTATTTCATGGGTCCTTAAGGGATCTACCTAAACAAGTGGACTCCAGACTTTGATCTGAATCAAGATGTCCCTTCTGTTGTTCTTGTTTGGGTTAGGTTGCCGTATCTTTCTCTCCATTGCTGGAATTCAGGGTCACTAGAAGCTATAGGAAACACTTTGGGGAAATATATTGATAGAGCTGAAATAAGATATCAATATACTTGTGCCAGAATATGTGTTGAAGTGGATTTAGAGGTAGGGCTTCCTGAAGCTATTAATTTGAAAGTAGCAGATTGATCACACATGCAAGAGCTAGATTAAGAGAAACTGCCCTTTAAGTGCATATTTTGTCATGGCTATGGGCATTTTGCCAGATCATGCAAGAAAAAAGCTGAGGAAGAAGTTGTCCAAGAGAAGGGAGATCAATGGGTTCTCACTTGCATGGATGAGTGGCTCTTTGAAACATGGCTAGGGTTTCCCTAGCCGCCGCCTCCCTTGCTACACAGAGCCGAGCTCTGGTTGGTTTGCTGCCGCTCCTCCTCGTGTCTCGGCGTGGGGTTTTTTGGTTGTCGCTTTGGTCTCAGCGTGGGGTTTTTTGGTTGCCGCTTTGGTCTCAGCGTGGGGTTTCTGGCTATCTCTCTCTCCCCGTGGCTCTCTGGTTTTCAGGTAATGGGATCTCATGTCCAGCTCGCTGCCTTCAAGGCCCTTGTTCAAACTGCCGCTCCTTAGGCAGCTTCTCACACTCCCTCCTAGTTCGTGAAAAAGATGGACGAGATCCCTTCTCTGGAGCTCTCTCCTACGGATCCATGCCAGAAAGCACTCATCCTCTTAGAGAAATCCCTCATCAATAAGTTCACAGGGTTGTGGCCCAACCCTAAGGCGGTGGAGCTCTGGATTGCAGAACATTGGAACCCTCTTCTGCAAGGACAGGTTTCTCTCTTTGCAGTTGGAAGAGGGATTTTTGTTTTCTTGTTTTTGAATAAAGAAGAAAGAGACCTAATCTTTCGATCGGGTCCATTCTTCATGGGTTCGAGAGGCATGTTCTTAGCCCCATGGACTCTAGGGTTTAACCCAGAAGTAGAGATCACTGCCGCTCCAGTCTGGGTAAGACTTCCTAACCTCCCTCTTCATCTTTGGGGGAAAATCACTCTGACGGAAATTGGTAATAAGCTAGGACGCTATCTAGATAGTGCAGAACCAATAGGGGGCCAGTTCAGATGCGCCCATATTTGCATAGAGGTGAATTTAGAAAAAGGGCTTCCGGAGGCCCTAAAGCTCACATTAGGAGAATGGAGCCACATTCAAGAACTGGACTACGAGCAGATCCCATTCAAATGCAACTTCTATCATGTATATGGCCACTTCGCCAAAAGCTGCCCCAAGCTTGAAGAACCACAGAAACCAGCAAATCTCTTAGCTTCCAAAGATACAGAGTTCCAGATGGTCACTAATCGACGTCGCCCTCCTCGACGAGAGGAGCCTCAAGCTTCTCAGCACATGGTCTCTCCTCAATATCATTCTCCTCTTGCAGATACTCCACGGCCAGAAAACAAAAACAGTTTTGAAGTTCTCCAAGAAGATGAAGCACAAGAATCTGAAGCTGCGGATGTCTCGAAGTAGGGCGTTCCCCATGGTCCCCTTGGCTCCTTGGAGGCAGCTGAACAAGCTTCTCCAAAACTTGCTTCTTCAGGATCTAAGATAGACCCCAATGCTTTGGCTCACGAGACTCCAGCTCATGCAATATTGGCATCCTTGGTCCATTCCTCTAGGTCAGAGGAAACCTCTGATTCTGAAGACTTTTCAGCTCCTTCTCCTCCCCTCACAAGAGGGCAGAAGACAAACAAAGAACTTAGAGAAAAGGAAGCAGCCTCAAACATTAGCTCGGGTTCCCAGAAGAAATTGGACCCTTTCATTAAGGGGAATTTCACCTCTCCTCCTATTTAATGTTTTGTTTCTATATTCTTCTCTGCTCACAATTCGTGAGAGTCTACTCTTGCAAGCAATCAATTTCTCGGAATAGCATCAGAAGCATTTGGGACTCACCTCTCAAAGCTCTCATAAGAAGGCTGACTGTTCAGCTAGAGGTTATCAGCCTTCTTTTTATGAATTTCCCCTACAACTTTTTTAATCAGTCAAAAAAATTTCAATTTCTGTTAAAAAAAAGAGAAGGGAGATCAATGGACACAAGTTCAAAAAACAAGCTCAACAAAGCAAGGAATCAAATCTAAGGGTCAAAGAGGAGAAATGGGGTCAGGTAGTAATCCCTCCAGTCAAACAAAAAGAATCTAGAGCAGCTACGAGGGAAATATCATCTCAATACAACTTTGAAGTATTGAGTGTTCCAGAAGAACAAGTGGCCTTAGTGCTTGAAGAGGGAGAAGTTCCTCAACCTCATCAGATAAGAGAAGAAGTTACAGAAGTTGAGTCAGATCTTGGCACTCCTGCGGAAGGACATTCTCTCACATATGCAGAAATGGAAAAAAAAAGAAACCTATGGATAATTCTGGATCATTTGATGCAGATTCCCTAGGAAGGTCTTCAAAAAAAGGGCGTAAATCTCTTAAGAAGGTTCGGGAGGAAGAAGCTGAACATCTTAAGATGCAAGGAAGTCAAGCCACTATAGAGATGCCAATCAGCAGAAATACTCAGGCCAGACCTTCAAAAGGAGGCCCTCTCCCTTCCGACAATAAATAATGGACATCGTCTCTTGGAATTGCAGGGGGCTGGGAAATTCTTCGAAAGTTGAAGCTGTTAAAGACCTGTTAAGAATGACTTCCCCCGGTGTTCTTATGCTCCAAGAGACAAAAATCGAAGAGGGAAATCTTCTTTCCTTAAGCTAAAAGAATCGGAAAAAGAATGTAGGGAAGGCTGTGAGTGCATGGGGCTCATCCGATGGACTTGCAACCCTGTGGGCAGAGGATCTTTTTTCACTGGAAAATTCTTTTGTAACACAACACTGGATATTCACTGAGCTCTGGCATACCTCAAGTAAGACATCTCTTGCTATTTTCAATTTATACGTTCCTGTTAATTCTCAAGAGAAAAGAGAATGCTGGAATTCTCTAGCAGATTTTCTTGCCGCAAGAAATCTATCAAACATTTTAGTGGCTGGTGATTTAAATATCACTTTGGCTCCTAAAGAGAAAAAAGTTGGAGTTTGCAGGAGAGACGCCATGCAAAAAACAATGGAGCATCTCATTTCAAATTGGGATCTGATTGACTTTAAACGAAAAAGAGGTCGATATACCTGGAGTAATAACCGTATTGGAGATGCTAATATTTCTGCCAGGATGGATCTATTTCTGGTCCAGAGTTCTTTATTAATGGAAAATAAAAGTATCTCCACCAACATCTTACCAAAACTCACTTTGGATCACAAACCAATCTTGCTGCAACTTGTGGATGAAGAAGACCTCGGACCCATCCCTTTCCGGTTCAGTCGCTTGTGGATTAACAGAGATGGTTTTTTGGCCACTGTCATCAATGCGTGGAGTATTCCAGTTAATGGATCTCCAAACTTCGTGTGGGAGAGGAAATTGAAAAATACCAAGTCTGCGTTGAAATATTGGATTAAGCAAGCTCTCCAAACTCCTACCAGCGATAGAAATTAGGCCTTGGCACAATTGGCAGAGATACAATTGGAAATGGAGGAATCTAAGATCACCCCTGCCATTCTGGAAAAGAAAAAAAAAGCTCAGTTTAATTCTTTCCAAGCGTTTAGGAAGAAAGAAGAATTTCGACGATTGAAATCTCGTAGTTTATGGTTGAAATTGGGAGATAGAAATACCTCTTTTTTCCATGAGCAATATAGAGCTAGACTCTCTCACAATCATATTTCAGAAATCTCCTCTTCGACTGGTGAATCTTTCAAAGGCATTTCTCAAATCAAACAAGCGGCTGAAGATCATTTTCAAAGCCTGTATAGAGAGGATGTAGCTATTGACTATGAATTAACCACATAATTTCTTTCCAACGTCCCTAGTTTGGTGAGTATGGAGGAAAATGGGGAGCTAATGAAGCCCTTTATGGAGGAAGAGATCATTGATGTTATATGGTCTATGGAATTGGATAAAGCTCCAGGCCCTGATGGATTTTCTTTCCATTTTTATAGATTTTGTTGGATTGTAATCAGAAAATATCTACTCAAGATGATCAAAGCATTTCAGTTTAAAGCCAAAGTTGGTGGAAGTACCAACTCCACCTTTCTTGCTTTAATTCCCAAAGAAGTTAAACCTTCCACCTTTGATCGATTCAGACCTATTTGTAATGCATCATATAAAATCTTATCTAAACTCTTAGCTAACATGCTCAAACCTCGGCTTGGAAAGATGATCTCTCCTCTTCAAGGTGGAATTGTAAAAGGGCGCCACATCTTGGACAATGTGATTCAAGTTCAGGAAGCCATGCATTCTAGCTTCCATATAAATGAGAAGGGAATGTTAATAAAACTTGACATGGCAAATGATTTTGATAGGGAAAAAATTTCCTTCCTTTACAAAGTTCTTAACTCTTTTGGTTTCAGTTCTGCATTTATAAATTTGATAAAATCTTGCATTGATAAACCTTGGATAGCACCATTATTAAATGGTAGACCAACAAATTTCTTTCAAGCTTCTAGGGGCCTTCGGCAGGGCTGTCCTCTCTCGCCATTTCTTTATATTCTAATGGCAGATTCTCTGAGTAGAAAGCTAACTATAAGGAAAATTGTTGGGATTATTCTGGGCATCAAGCCAGCAAGTGGAGTAGAATCTATCAACCATGCCCTCTTTGCAGATGATACATTGCTTTTGGGAGGGGCTTTATTGAGGTTGGCAAGAATATTTGAAGAAATTATGTAGCATTTTTGTATTATTTCAGGGGTTCTTGTCAACAATTGAAAGATCATTGTGTATGGTTGGAACGCAGATTCCTCAACTATTGCAAATATTTCACAAATTTTAGGCTTTGATGGATTTGTCACTTGAGATAAGGTCAAGTATTTGGGCCTTCCTGTAACTCTAGGTAAAAACAACCCTTCTCTTTGGTTGGAAATTATTAGCAAGTTAAAAGCAAAGATTGCCTTATGGGGTGGTCATTGGATTACAACGACAGGGAAGCTTGTTTTAATCAAGTCAACTCTCTCAGCTCTACCAATTTATCAATCATCACTCCTTATGGATCCAAAAGTGATTATGGAACATATTTCCAAGTGGATAAGAGACTTCCTCTGGCGAGGCGGTAAAGGAAATCAAATCTGATTGCATTTGGTTAATTGGGACATTGTCAAGAGACCAGTTATTGAAGGTGGACTGCATATTAAAGACCCGGGATTGGTTAACCTTGCCATGGAAGGTAAGCTGCTGTGGCAAATTTTCTCCAACAAAAAACATCCAGTCAACCAATTTTTTTGGAAAAAATATCTCAAAGGAGGAACTCTTCGAAATTTGCAGATGTCAAATACTCCCAAAGGCATTATAATCTGGAATCTCTACAAAAAAGGTTTAGATTTCTTCACTAAGCAATTATTTCAGATTCTTGGAAAGGACAATTTTTTTTTATGGGATGATAAGATAAAAGGTAATGATCTGTTAAATTCTAATCCATCTATTGTAGAGATCAAAGTTTGGCTGGTAAATAAAGGATTTCTGTGATTGGTAGACATCTCTTCTTGGGATCATAAAGGAAACTGGGCAACATGGGAGTTCCCAGCATTGCCAAACCGTGGAAATACTTTGCTTCATTCCCAATTCAACTCACTGTAAAATAGACTGAAAGGAATGGCTCTGATTCATTCTTCTTGCAAGGACACGTAGGGCTGGGGCTCTACAAGAATTTATTTGGCAACTTTTGGATACCAGTCTCTTCAATCCAATCCAATATCTACTCACAGTGCTAATTTCTGGAAAACAGTGTGGCAATAACCAAGTATTCCAAAGGTTAATTTATTTACTTGGATTCTCATGCACCAGAGAGCTCTAACAGGTGAAAATCTGTTAAAAATAGGCTTTTTGGACCTTTTAGATGTTGTTTTTCTAAACAAGCTGCAGAAACTTCAGAGCATATTTTTGTTGGTTGTGATTTTACTCAGAAAGCTTGGGCGCTTCTCTTGAGTGGGATGCCAGTCTCAACTCCTTCAAATAATGAACCTGTAAATATTTTTGCAAATTGGTAGAGCAGGTATCCTAGAATTTCTTCTACGAGTCATGATTGGAGGAAAATTTGGCAAGCCATCGCAAAATTCTTTTGGTGGAAAATTTGGTTAGTGAGAAATGACTTGATCTTCAATAGCAAAGCTATGAAACCTGAACTTGTAGAAATAAAAGCTAAGGAAACTCTTTTGGAAGTTGTGGGAAATCATCTTGATCCCAAAAAACTAAAAGTTGAACATAATTGGCTTGGATTGTTATAGGTGGATAAAATTCAGCTTAGTTCTAGAAGGTCTGTTATCAATCCTTTTTGGTAGGTAAGACGTTAGGCAAAAGACTTCTCAGATTGGTGGAAAAAGAAGAATAAAGTTTCAATCTTCTTTGATGGTGCGTCAAAAGGAAATATCGGGAATGCTGGAGTAGGTGGTTTAATCTTCTATCGGGGAGGAAGGCTTCAAACCAAGTTCAGTTGGTGATTGAGTCAACTTACTAATAATCAAGCAGAATTATATGATCTTCTGAAAGCCTGTCAACTCACCAAAAAAGTCGGGCATAACAATCTTCAAATATTCATAGATTCATAAATCATAATAAAAGTTTTAAATTTTGCTACAAAGTTCACCCATATCAGTTTGAACGTGACTATGCAAAGGCTGCACTTCATCCTGATTGACTATGTCTAGGTCTCCTCTTATCACATTCTTCGTGAATTGAATAAGTTGGCAGATCTTGAAGCAAATCAAGGATATCTTCTTCCTCAAGGAATGCTAAGTCTGAATGATGAACCTAGTATGATGCATCAAATTCCCTAATTCTGAAATGAGAAGTTGTGGAGAATAAGAATTGTGTATTTCTGAAAATATGTAATTGGGTGAAGGCCCTTCAAAAATTTTTATCAATAAAAAAAATAGTTTTAGTGAATTTATTTATTTATTTAAAAACCTACTTTATTATAAGTTATTTTATTAATTTTTATTTTTAGATGTCCTAAATAAATTTTAGTGTAAGAGATGAGTTGTGAATATATTTCTTTACAAAATTACTAACTCAATTCTTTATCGTATTTTTTTAGGAGATTTATGTTAGATCTCAAAGTTTTCTTAATTGACACCTTTACACTAAATGAGAGAGGTCTCAAACATTTTTTTCAATAACATATAATGCATTCACTTTTTTCACAACACTTATGGCATTGCAATCTCTTCGATCTAAACATCTATGTTACAATTTGACTTGCCTTATAAGGAATGCTAACCTTGTTTGTTGTATATTTTTCTAAATTCTATTATTAGAATCAACACCATTAATATGCTCCCCCTCAACTTGTGGTAGAAATCACTCAATGTGGTTAGTAACTTGACCATTTTCTTCTGACAACATGCACACATCACTTGATGCATGTTGTAAATGAATATCTCCATTAAAACATTACTAACATTCACATAACACATCCATGTTTGATATTGTTATGAAACTACTTTCAACTTGTGTAGGTTATTCCCTTGAAAGCTTTTAATCCATTGGATAGCAAGTCCACATAGTGTTCATAACCTAACATCACAAAATACATTTTCTGCTAATTTTTATAGCAAAGTTACCACTACAAATCAACATATTTCAATAAAAGTCTACATGTGGGTAGAATCATGAATGTGGATGTCTTTCTTTTTTTATTATTAGGGGGTGGGGAGTGTTGAGAAAATAACTTTGGTTTTCCTAAGTTTTTCAACTTTCAACAAAAAATTTAGTTAATTTGGGTTTAAAATTCACTTTTAAGTAAACAAAACTTATGAAGAATTTTGTTATCGTTCTATTCATTATTTTTTATATGTCAATTTAACAAATATTTGATAGTATGTTCTTATAAAATGAAAGGACTGATAAATAGTCATGTTTAAAGACTCTCATTTATTTATTATTAAACTTGTGTTTACTAAAAAACAAATATGCCATGACAATCTAGACAAAGTGTATTGGCGTATGAATATAATTTTGTATCCAATAGGTGAATATAGTAATCATTTAATTTCCACAATATAAACATGCTTATGAAAACTCAACATCTTCCCCAATTTCCACTTGAAAATAAAAAATCTAAAACTACATTTTGAAGTAGACACTCCAACGACCTATCTCATAATTTTTTCATTATATTTTTATGAAATTGATTGTTCAAATTTCATTGAATTTTAATAGCAATTAAAACAAAACATAAACATTAACAAAAAAATAATTAAAATTAGCAGATCACAACCAAATTCAATAAAATTTATATCTATGGAAAGTAGATTCAATGATGAAATTAATGGTATCAGTTCTGAAAATATATTTTCAGTATTGAACATGGCCCACACCTTTCAAATTTGGAGAAAGTTGAGGACAAACGATGCCTTGGTTGGTTTGTGAAAATTCACAAGTTTTTGCCTTGGTTTGTGATGCAGGCTCAATGTTAGATTATGCTTTAAGAGATGGCATATCAGTTGTCTAGGTTGTCATCTTGGTAACGAGATCATGAGAGATTTAAATATTGCTTCGATTTGGAGGAGCCTCCCATGTGATATGAGATCATTGATGTGTCATATCATGTCTATGAGTAGGCTACTAGAGAGGTGGTGGCCAATAGGAAGCACTAGTTTTGATTCATCTGATGAGGTCAGTGATCCTCCACCTCCTCCTCCTCCTCCATATCGATTTCCTTCTCAACGAGTATACTAAGAACCCTATATTCCACCATAGGATGATTGACCACCCTCTCCTCCGCCACATGTCATCTGACCACCCTCTGCTACTCACCTCAGTTAGACCCTTTGTTCCAATTATGTAAAGTATTTTGTTTTTAAATGATTATGTGGAACATACCTTGGAAGGTCTTTAATAATTTGTTTAGTTTGTTTATTATATGAAATATGTTCTTAATAGATCTAGTTTATAATATATACTTGTATTAGTTAGCATAATTAATATTTTAATTAATTACTACTGAGCTAGTTTCTTTAAAATTTAGGGCAAGCCTCTGCTGACAAATGGAATATGTCAGCAGAGTATTAAATACAGAGAAAAAGGTATAAACATAATACTAAGATCAAAACCTAGTTAATACAGGAACATTTATGAAAGATACAACCCTGAACATAAACAACATATAATAAAAATTATCCATCCTATGATTAGTAAATTGCAGATACAAACCCTAGCAATTTGTTAACCATAAAATTTAACCAATAGGGTTAGAAATTACATTGCAGCAATTACTTAACATAAATAGTAATGAATCTTTAGGAAAGAAATAGAATAGGACTTCAAGGGTCTCATACCTAAATTTTAAGCTTTGTCAATGGCTGCACCTACACACTTAAATAACCAGCATTAACAATTCAATGCAGATCTGACCTCTGTTTGATGACCAAATCACTTGGGAACTACCACGTTCCACCCAACCATGACCCGGAATCGTTCCTGGTTTAAATTCGGATTCCCCGAGATGGAATCCAACATGAAAGTAGCTTAGAGCTCCTACGATAGGGTTTCCTGATTAATAATCAGTTCTGAATCAATCCTCTTTTGCTTGCAGGAAAAATTCTCCAAGAAAACACTTGAGAGCAAAAACAGACAGAATAATAATTCTCCTAAATAAAAATCAGAATCCCAAGCCTTTGCTTGGCTTGAGTCTTTATAGACATACTTTTCAATCAAAGGGGCAGTTAAATCAAGAAATCATTGATTTCTTGATTTAACCCTTTTTAATTTATTGGGGTAATTTTCAATTCTTAACCTAGGAACTTTCAACTAGTTCCTAGTTAGTCTTTCATAGATATTTCACTATTTATTAATTTTTTAATAATAAATAATAATTGGTGGAGCTTCTCTTCTTTCTTTATTCAATTATATAATTAATCATAATTAATTCTTTATACATACTGCGTATAAAATACATAGTATTAAAATACTTGTGGACATTTGTCTTTGGGCATCATGTATCATGATCCCTAGACTTAACGACACTTCTTTATGAAAGTCAAGTAGATAGATGGCTCGGGTCTAATAGGCTAGGCAAATCTAAACATCCTTGCATGTTGGATTTCCCTCGTATAACGTGGGAGTTCTTCAGTACTTGATGAGAATACAGAAATTTGAAATTTCATTTAATCACTTGAAAATAAGTATGATGAGATCAATATTATTCTCAATCAGTCGTTTTCACTCGAAGATGATTTTCATCTTTTTAGTAACCCCTAGCACTTACCAGAGCCCATACTTAACACTTATAACAGGGAGTTACAAACATAGTGCAATTCTAGAGCTCTCGCTCAACACCAAATGCTAGGATGTACTTGTACGATACATCTAGGGATACAATGGCCAAGGATCTTATGCTCAACATCAACATGGAATGTTCCAAAGCTTATTCCCAACATTTCCAAATATATTTTCATGTGTTCTAGAGCTTTATGCTCAACATAAATGTAATTACTCATGTGCTCGAGAGCCTCTCGCTCAACACAAAACATCTCATCGATCATGTGCTTCAGGGTCCACACCCAACACAACCAACATATATCATCAACAATTGGCTTACGCAGCAAATCATCATGTTCATATGCAGTGGGGTCTTTGACCCAATATAAAAATAAAACATCAATATAAACATAATGATTAA
Organism: Pseudotsuga menziesii; assembly: GCA_001517045.1. NCBI lineage: Eukaryota > Viridiplantae > Streptophyta > Pinopsida > Pinales > Pinaceae > Pseudotsuga > Pseudotsuga menziesii. The sequence goes on along the minus strand of LPNX010209766.1, from coordinate 588,752 downwards.
TAGGATCATGCCTATAAATGGTAGGTCCAAAATTTGGGATATTACAGAGGAGGAAATCGATGCTTTCATCTTCAAATTTATTGTGACAACAATCAAGACTCAAGAGACCATTAATACCATATTATTGACATAATTTGTGAATGAACATTAGGGAAATTTTGAGGTCTAAAATGGGCCTCATAAAAGATATAATAAAATATTATGAGTTTGTTTTTTTTGTGGGGAAAGTATATTTACAACTCACCTCTTGTACTGCAATCTATATAAGTATGGTTGAGTTAAATTAAAAATATATCTAGAAATAAAATAAATCAAAATTTATCTTTGATATGACTAGAAATAGGAGTACTTTTAGTACCTAATTATATTAAAGTAAAATACTAATCAATAAAATAAAATACTTTAGTTTTGAATTAAAATAAATGAAATTTATATGAATAAGTTACATACATTCATTAAAAGCTAATTTAACTTATATTTATAAAATAAATGTTAAATATATATTTTTAATTATAATTAAAATTTAAACAAATAAATATTAAATAAAAATAGATGCCATAAATATTGTTTTAGTTTATTTAATTTGAATAAAGTTAAACTTAGTATCTCTTATATATATATATTCTAATAAATTTATTAGTTATAACAATATTATTATATCATTATAACAAAATATATATATATATATATTTAATCACATATTACTTAAAATAACACATTAAAACTCAAATGAATACGATGGGTTTAATAAAATATATTAAGTATAAGTATATTGAAATTTTAAATTTTAATTTAATAAAACAAATCTCATATTCATTATGATAAGTAATGCACGTACACTTTTATTTTTTTCCAAAGAAAAAATTCGTAAATATTTTATTCACATTCAGCAGATGGCCCAAAAGGTCCATTATACAAAAATCAACTATGAAGTTGTCATTACATACCGATATTTGCCTCAAGAAGAGCACAGAATACCATTATTATATCCAAAATCTGATCCAACAGTAAAGTTGTCATTACATACAAGAAAATACCTCAGAAAGAGCATGATTACTTTTCTGCAAAAATCATCAAGTCTGGTCATAGCAGACTTTTTTTCATCATTCCTGATAAATCAGGTCAGATCAACTGTATAGAAGGTGATCACAAGCAAAAATAGCCCAGAGCATAACTAGCTGGCTGAAGTAGTCTCAACAAGCAAGAACTGTAATCAATGCTGGAAAAAAACACAGCAACTAATAAAAAGGCCATCCATGCCATCCAATGAAGAAATATCATATCCATTTCAGCGTCAAATAAGAGGCCAATCAACCCACATGTCATACTCTCAGAATTTTTGCTTGAAGATCACTAGTGGCAAGATGAAGCATATAAAAATCAACTAGAGCATCATATCCAGGATGGAGCCAAATAAAAATATAGAAGTGCCCAAGCATAGAAATCGCCATAGAAACCAGTAAGGTATTAACAAATAAACTATCTAAAAAAAACTAAATGCATGAAGCCATCATCAATAACAGTCATACACCTGTAGATCAACTACTCACAAAACCATTTTAGAAAACCTGAAAGGTTTCCACCATAGCTGCGTCTTTCTGTTCACAGATACTCCAAGATCCTTCAAGAATGCTGCCACCTGCTTTAGCCAAAGTATCTGCTTTGTAGTTACGTTCCCTATAAATGTGTTTGAAAGACACATAAGCAAGACTATCAGCTAAACAATGAACATCTTGAAGAATCATGGCTAATTCATTATTTAGTAATCGATATTTACCAGATGCCCAGTTTATGACTAACTGGGAATCCCCAAATACTTGAATTTTATCCAAATTATGCTGCCTAGTCAGCCTAAGAAGAAGCTTAAGTGCACATAATTCTGCATAATTATTAGTGCCCAAACCTAATCCTGCTTTGAAAGTAACATAATGGATATCAGATATGAACAGAATACCACCAGCCCCACAAATCATTGGGTCCCCAGTTGCAGATCCATCAAAGTAACCCCATGCATAAGTTTTATCAATATCTTCCACAAAAATTGATCTGATAGAGACCACAGGTAAAGACTGTGGTAAATTCTTTATCATACCCAAACTGTAGCTTGATACATGTGCAGGGGTTGTGACAAGATCCTCAAAACAAGACCTATTTCTTGCTCTCCAAATAAACCAAAGTACAATGATAGGTAAAGATTTGATAAGAACCACATCTGAAATAAAGCACCAGTTTTTAAAACAAGCAGACAGGGAATCTCCATACCATAAATTATTAAGTTTCAAATGATCCCCAATAATTGACCAAACTGTTTGAGTAAAAGGACACTCCACAACGATATGAAAATTGGATTCATAGCTCTGTTTGCATAAAAAACACCTTCCAGGACCTTCTCTACCCCTAGTACAGAGAACATCCCAGGTCAATGCTTTACCAGAGAGAAGAAACCAACTAAAAGTTTTTGTTTTTAGTGGACACTTCAACTTCCAGATGACCTTCCACCACCAGATCGAATCCACTTCTCTATTCATAAGCTCAGCCTAACCCTCTTTAGGAGAATACTTGCCGGTTTTAGATAAGTTCCAGATAAGGAAATCGGCTGCAGCAGAGAGTCTAACATGGCTAGACTTGAGAATGGCTATGTATCCATTCCAAGCAACAATCTCATGAGGGTTAGTAAATCCAATAGTATCTGCAGATAACCAATTTTGAGACATTAAACTAGACATACAATGAATTCCAATATCAGAAATGTATTGAAAACCAGCCAAGTGTAATCTATCTAACATAAGAACTGGAAGAGCATGTCTCCATTTACATCCAGACCATGGATCTAAACCAATATGAACATCCTTACCATCTCCAATCTTCCAGACCAGAGAATTACCAATGAGATCAAAAGCCCAAAGAACAGCTTTCCAGTAGATAGAGATGTTCTTTTTTTTTAGCATTAGATCTAATCCAATCCAGAATATTCATTGGATAAATATATTTCTGTGTTGCAATATTAACCCATAAACCCGAGCCATGAATGATATTCCAGACATTTTTTGCTGCAAGTGCCTTAGCAAATAAAACCAGAAATTTAAGTCCCCATCCACCCAAATATTTAGGCAAAGCAAGTAACTTCCATGAAATCCAAGGTAAACCAGAAGAGTTTTTTTTACCAGCCCAAAGAAAATTAAAACAAAGCTTTCTGATTTTGTCTATGACTCCCATAGGAACCCAGAAATGCATCCAATAAACTGGTATAGCCTCTAAAACAACTTTAATCAAAATCAGCTTTCCTCCTTTGGACAACCAACGGAAGCTCCAATTCTGAATTCTTTGTTCAACTTTAATAATTAGCCAATCCCAATCCTTAATAAGATATCTACAAGGTTTAAGATGAAACCCAAGGTACTTCATGCCCTTTACAATTCTGTCAATAGGAAAACTAAAGATATTCTGTAATGTAATAACTTCAGAATCTTCCATACAGGAAAAATATAAAGATGATTTATTATCATTTATTTGCATCCCAGATGCCTTACAAAAATGCAATAATATCTCATAAAGAGTGGAGAGAGATTGTTCAGAACCATCATTAACCATGACAATGTCATCCACAAAGAGTACATGAGTTAAAACTGTATCATTACCAAACGGTAAACCATGATAAGTCTCACAGAGTTTAGCATGAACAATAGCCCTCCCAAGACCTTCAACCACAATAAGAAACAGAAGTGGTGCCAAAGGACACCCCTGTCTGAGTACCCTACCAGATTTAAAGAAATTGGTAGCAACACCGTTGATGAGCAAAGAGAAAGAAACAGAACATAGACTGCTCATAACCCACGCAATAAAGTTTCCTGCGAATCCCAATTTTGCTAGAATAACCTGAAGATAGGTCCAGCTAACATGATCATAAGCTTTAGAAATATCGATCTTAATCATGATAGCTTTTATGGATTTAACATGCATGGTATGCATACCTTCCTGAATGACACCTATAGCATCATGAATCTGCCTTCCCGGCAAAAATCCAAACCGTTCCCCAGATATACATCTACCCAAGACCTTTCTGATTCTGATCGAAATAATCTTACCAATAATTTTGTATACAAAATTACACAAGGATATAGGTCTAAAGTCCTCAAATGATAAGGGACGATCAGTCTTAGGAATAAGGGAAAGAAAGGTAGCATTAAAAATACCTGGGATTTTGCCACTTGTCCTGGACAATTCGATGACTCTTAAAAGATCCTCGCCCAAAACATCAAATATGCATCTATACACCTCAAATGGAATACCATCTGGTCCAGGACTCTTATCATTTTTGCTGATGGATAAAATATGTTTGATATCTTTAATAGTGATAGCCTGCATAAGCTCAGCATTTTCATCCTCTGAAACAGAAGATGGAAAATGACCAGCACTATGAAAAATCTCTGGAAGATGGAGGTCATTTTCTTCTTTGAATAGGCTTTCAAAATGCTGAATCCCAGCATTAGCTACAGCCTCAGATCCTTCCACAAGATTGCCAGAATCATCAAAAAGCTTCCAAATAGAATTGCGACATTTCCTATGAGCAACAAATTTGTGAAAGAAAGGAGTATTTTCATCACCACAACTCAACCATAACGCCCTACTTTTTTGGCGAGCCTCTTTTTCCTGGAAAAGAAGAATAGAATTCTTGCGAGATTCAATCTCAATCAGCAAATCTTTATCAGCCACTGATGAAAAGCTAAAATGCCTATCATAAAATATTTTCAACTCATATTCAATATCAACCAAATCTTTAATGTTCTGAGCATTTTTTTTCAGTGACCACTTAAGAGAGATTTCTTTAATTCTTTTAAGATTCTCACTAAATTGAGCCGCAGGAGATAAAGCAGACTGAGCATCAAAAGGCACCCAAGAGTCTTTTAATGCATCAACCAAGTCAATATGATCCAACCATCCTGCATTAAACTTGAAAGGACTATGGGCCTTAGTAGAAAGAGAAGAAATTTGTAAGAAGACAGGTTGATGATCAGAAACACCTCCACACCCAATCCATTGTTTAAGAAGAAAATCACAATCTAGGAAATCAGCCGAAACTAATAGTCGATCCAACCTTTTATTAATACCCTCAAAACCAACTCTAGGATTAATCTAGGTAGGCATAGACACCAACGGGTTGATGTCAACAATCCCCAAGCTCTCCAACAGATTGTGGAAAAAATTAGTTAAGGGATCTGCCTGTGCTTTAAACCCCCAGATCTCAGAGAGTCCCAAGGAAAAATTAAGATCGCCCCAAAAAACTAAAAAAGGAGACAAGAAAACATCCATCTTTATCAAGTTATTCCAGAAATATTCCCTGTTCAGATAGGGTGCATAAAGATTAACAAAGGATATTTTCTTTTGTAAATCATAAGAAAATAAAACAGCACACAACCCTGCTTTCATAGCCCAGGCATTATGAAAAAGAAAATTACAAGACTTCCAGCCCAAAATAAGTCCACCCGATCTGCCCTTAGCATCCACTGAAATGAACTACCAACCATGAATCAAATGTTCCAAATCCTGAACCAGAACCTGCCCCTCAATCATAGTTTCTTGTAAAAAAATAACATCAGCTGAATTTTGTTCGGTAAGTCTTAAAACCGCTAGTTTCTTGGGATGACTAGCCAAACCCCTAACATTTAAGGTCAGAAGGATCATATGGAAACCTTTTTAAGGGCAGATGCTCTAAGCACTCCAACACAACTTGTCACAGAATGTAAAGCTTTAACATCCCCAATCTGAACCTTATCTAATTTATGAAATCCTGGTTTATCCTTGACCGGCTGAGGAATCTCCTGAACTGATTTCGAGTACGAACGAAGATAATAACCCTTGCTAACAATAGGAGAGGCCTTACAAGGAGATACAAAACCCAGTTCCTTCAGAGATGAAATTGGAGCAGTAGGAGAAAGATTCAGAAATGGAAAGTTACCAATATCTTCCATAGAATTGGAAATTCTTAAAGAATTAAGTTTGGCTAACGGTTCAGACTCAAAGGAGACAGGATGCAAATCCAAATTCTCATTCACAGATGTACCAGCCTTAGCAGCAGACTGATTCCCACCATTTTTTACTCTCCAAACATTGGAAGAAGAAAGTTTATTAAATGGGAGAGAACATTCATTATCCAAGTGTCCAAACCCATGACATCTATAATATCTAAAAGGAATTCCCAAATAATCCAGAGGCTGATAAAAGTCATTATTACCCTTTTTAATGACCATTTCAGCAGGTAATCCCAAGCAAAAGTCTAACAGGACAAGAACCTGGCCCATGCAGCATACCCCAGAATGTAAATAAGTAAAATCAGTTTCCAAATGGGTTCCCAAGATATTACCAACAAGTCTGAAGAAATCAGAAGACTAGAATTCAAAGGGTAAGTTTGGGAGTTTGACCCAAATAGGAACTTGATCATACCTTTCCTTCCTTGGATTAAATAAAGGAGACCATCGCTTAAGAAGAAGGCCATATTTATCCCATCTCCAAACTCCAGCCAGGATCTTATCGGCATCAGCCATAGAAGAGAATTTAAATGCTATCCAACCCCTAGGTAGCATAAAAATCTCAGGACGAGAACTAATACCATCAGTCCAAGCCTTATCAGCCCACCCACGCAAAGATTCATCATTATAATTACGCCTTCCAAACCTCCCAACCAAGGTCAAAGAATTAGTAAGAATGATATCATTTAAAAGGATGTCTTCCCCTAGGGACATTAAAACCAGACTAATCTTCTTGATGGGTTTAGGCTGCCTCTTTTTAGACTTAGAAGTCCCCTTACTAAAAGAAGAAAGAGAAGCATGCCCATGTTCATTATCAGAATCCAACGACCTGATAGAAACATGATTCACATCAAGATTAGGAGTAAATCCCAAATCTGTATTTAAACCTTCATTGTCCTCTTGATCCAACCCAACTGTCTTGAGACCGACCGATAAGCATTTACTCTTGTCGACCTGATAATCTAAACCTGTAAGAATGCGATCACAAGAACCCTTGCATTCGCAATTCATACTACCCAAAATGTCGAATTGGGATCCCATTCTCAAAGAGGAAGGCATGTTCCCAGCCAATGAACTATTCCCAGGGCTCACAGGACATGGCCCTGTCTTAAATATCTGCGTATCCAAAGGACAAGTAATGGATTTCGGAATTTCCACAGGGTACAATGGGTCAGAACCAGCTTCAACCACATCAATAACCCTCGAAATAAACCCCTCCAAGACTGGTTTAACAATCGAAATTACTTCCCCAAAACCACAAGGCCCTGCTACCAAGGACTCAACAGAACCAGATACCAAAGGTTCCATCTCCACTGCATAATCCTTAGGCACGTGAGAGGTTGGATTGACATATCCATCTCTCTTGAATCCGCCATCCAAGCAAGAGGGCATCTGAAACCTCTCCGAACAATCCTCATGCTTAGAAGTAAAAACTGTAGATAAACTAAAATCCTCACCAAAACCCTTCCTGGAAACAGATAGATGTCCCATAGGAACAGAGACGACTGGACAATCAAATAAAGGACTCGGTACAGGAATATCAGTCATTTTGGATCGTCCACCCAAATCATCCAGACAAGCCATAGCAGGCTTTACCCTATCCAAAACAGGTTCAATATTAATTTCTGGGCCTGGAGCAGACCCCAAGTCTTCCTGATTAAATAGGAGAGGCACATAGATGGCTGTAACCCGCTTCTCCACACCAGAATCCTGCTTGATACAATGCAGGCATCCTGGCGAAGTACGAGCCAGAGATTTTGTCGCCCGAAGTGACATGGCTAAAAAATCCAATCAAATCCCTCAACCCAGAACCAAAATCCTTCAAATATCAGAAGGATAACTCAAGATCCCCAATAATAATCCCTAAAAAAACTCACAAAATACTCACAGAGAGAAAAGTAAACACCAACACCAATCCAGAAAATCGGTTATCGCTTATAAACCAAAAACCAACAGAAAACTGTAAAAACAGTTCGGGCTTACCTCCATAAAAACACTAATGAAAGCACAATGCAGAATCATTCAGCTAAGTCCCTGAGCTTGCAGTTTAATCCTCACTGCGAAACATTATCTGCAATCATCCACAAAAAACCATCCAGCGCTGTCCAAAAGTAAAACTCCGCTTCTGGCCTTCGACCTTTAATTCGCAGCAAAAAGCCAGCCAACAAATCAAAAGGAACTGACGAAATCCACCAACCAGAAGACACGGAGAAAACCCCAAAACAGACTGATAAAATTCATCCAATTATACCAAGAAATCCATAATAACCAAGATTCCAGAAAAGACCCAAAAATCTACCAACGCCAAACGGACTGGAAAAAAAAACACAGTCACCAGAAGCATGAACTCCAGAAACGATGCAACACGGGACCCTTAGAATGCCAAGCACTTCAAAACTCGGCCTAAATCACAGCCCATTAGAGCGAAAAAACCATCGCCACAGAAAATCCAATCGAAGAAACCAATCACCACAAAACCACGATACCCATTAAAACAAGGCAAGTCAACTGCACTAAAATGGCCAGTGCATTGAAGTGCAAAATAGAAACCACACCTGCTTAGAAAATCGCAGCAAGGGAAGACAAGCCACGGCATATAGAAATGCCAACTCAACAGCGAAGAAAACCCAAAAAACAGCCAAATTACACCGTTAAACCTCGACGCAAGGTTTCCATCTCCGGTTCTTTAGATGTCGTTCCGACAACGACCAAAATCCATAGGGAGAAAACTGATCCCAACCCTACCTCCTTAAGTTTATCCCTACCACCACAAGGAAGAAAACACTCCAGAGCGAAACAAACGACACCCTTAAAGCACCTTGCACGCCAAACCACGACCAGAAACCCTACACACCAGAGCGAAAACCAGAACCGACGCCTCTGAAAACCAAAATAACAAAATCTGAGGACAATCGAGAAACAAAACCATTGACGTCGAAAACCAACAATAACGTGGCAAGTCCACGGCTCGAATGATTAATGGATTCGAGAATAGTACACTAAAGCGCAATAAAGACCACACCATATCACAAATCAAATCGCGTCCAGGGCATTCATTCCGCTACAGGTGGTACTATTGAGAAATGCCATCGAAATCAATCGGCCGGGTTGAAATTGGCTCTAAGAATCGCCATAATCAATCGACCGGGTTCAAATCGCTCCAGAAAGGAAATAACGGGCAAGATTCAGCCATTAAACTCGAATAAGCTACCCAACGCCTAATCAATGGTAATCGCTCCAAGAAAACCATATCCCACATATACCCCCTGAGTAATGCACGTACACATGGATTAAAGAGTTTTACTCATTATATAAGTTTAATATTATATAAATTTATTATTAATCGATATTCATTACAACAAGTACTAGTACTGATGGGTTAAAGAGTTTTATTCATTATATAAATTTAATATTAATTCATATTCATCATGTGAAGTACTCATTTATCAATGAAAGTTTGACTTTGATTTTTTTTGTTTTTAATATTATTTTTTATATTAACATATTTATTATATATGAAAGATTTTACTAAATATTAAGTATAGAAATATTATATTCTAAAACAATTTATGATTATTTTTTATTATTATGATTATTTATTAACTATGGGTTTGCATTTACCATTTAGAATTTGATAAGTAAGTATTTTCAACTCAAACAATGCCACCTCAACTATAATAGATGATGTCATTCTCTAAAATGTTATTGGTTCTTTTAAAGTTGATTTTGATAGTATTTTTTTGTTTTGAGGCCCATTTTAGACCTCAAAATTCCTCTAATGATAGGAAAACCAAATATATTTTGGAAGACACTTATCGGCATATGCAATGCTCATTTTTTTATTCCAAGATCATGGTCTCAGAGGTAAGGGAGACTTGTAGTGGAGTTTCCAACGGGAATATTACCCACAAACCCGCAACATGATTCCTCTGCAATAATAATATAAATCCCGTGTTTTCTTCTATAATTAGAAACTCTTCAAGGAAAAAAGCATGTCCCATCTTGCTAATATTAGAGTTCAATCAAAGTACTTTAATATGGAGAAGTTATAACCTATTTAAGGGTGCATAAAGAAGGGTTTTGAAGCACACCTCTAGGAGTTTGAGAAGGGATGATAATAAGTGAAAATTATAGATGTTGCAAGACATTCTCCTTTACCTAGTGTTGTGACAAATAAAATCCCATTCATGCATTACATAATTTTCGCCTTAGGAACTTTGTAGGGATGTTTCTGAGTAAGAAGTAGAAATAAATTCAAGAAAACTCATTTCAAAATGGATGTAGTTATCGATCATATGGAAATGATCAAATACATTGATTGTTATAAAGTTGGAAATGTTTTAGCCCATGTTCCAGACCCTTAAGATGCCATATTCTTTCATTTGTTGTTTAACTATTCATTAATGTTTGATTCTTTTAATAGATAAAGTTTGTAGAGACAAAGGATCCAACATACATGCAAGATAACCAAATGAATGGTAGTTAGAAAATTGACCAAAAACTATGGCATTGGCATTTTAAAGTTTGGGCAATTTTGTTTCAAATACTTATATATGGTATTTTCCTCTAAAATGAATCATCTAAATACCGTGGTTGTTGATATTATTAGTGCCAAATAATTTATTTGTTACAGATTTCTTATATGGGAAATTTCTAAATATATTCGCACTAAATTGAGGCCCGAATAAATAATATATTGGTTCCTACCAACTATGTATTCAATTAATGGAAAACAATTTTACAGAGATACATAAGAGATATTTTTTACTTTCTCAGTAAAAAGATTATTCCGCTATCCCTATCCATAACTCCGTGTAGGGTCCTACCCAATATTTTTTTTTCCAAAGAAAAAAATCATAAATATTTTATTCACTTTCAGCAAATGGCCCTCAAAGTCCATTATACAAAATCCAACTATGAAGTTGTCATTAGATAACAATATTTTCCTCAGGAGGAGCAAAAAAATCATTACCATATCCATAACTGATCCAACAGTAAAGTTATCATTACATACAAGGTATATTCAAAAAGAACCAAAACTGAAACTTTTCAGAAGAAAAGATATCAAAATGCCATGCATTCAAATTAGTCTGATCTTAGCAGAATTTTTTCATCATTCCTGATCATTCAGGTCAGATCAACTGTGAATCATAGTGATCACAAGCAAATATAACTAAAGCAAAACAAGCTGGCTGAAATGGTCTCATAAATGAATAATAATTCATAAGCTGAGCAAAAAAATCAGCGGCTAATAAATTGGCCATTTCCAGACCATCCAAAGAAAATAAAGTTCAGATCAATGTCAACACCATATAAGAAGAGGCCAAAACAGCTCGCTTATCAAGCTCTTAACTATGTTGCTTGAAATCACCAAAATTATGCAGAAAAGCATAAAATATCAGCTAAGGCATCATGTCTCAACGGTGGAAACAGAATCAAATAATCCAGAATTTCCAAACAGGAATATCTCCAAAAAATTTCCAGCATAGTAGTCATACGAATCTGTCATGCAAGAACAAGCAAGTACCAAAATACAGTCCTACAAATTGCATAATCAGTCAGCCCACAGAAACACATTAGAATACCTGAAAAGTTTCTATAATTTCTTCCCCTCTCTGTTCACATGTACTCCAATAACCTTCAAGTAAGCTGCCACCAGCTTTAGCCAAAGTATCTGCTTTGAAGTTTCTTTCCCTATAAATGTGTTTGAAAGACACATAATCAAGACTATCAGCTAAATAGTGAACATCTTGAAGAATCATGGCTAGTTCAAGATTTAGCAATCGATACTTACAAGATGCCCAATTTATAACTAACTGGGAGTCCCCAAAAACTTGAATTTTATCCAAGTTATGCTTCCGAGTCAGCCTAAGGAGAAGCTTAAGTGCACATAATTCTACAAAATTATTGGTGCCCAAACCTAAACCTGCTTTGAAGGTAACAAAATTCCTGTTAGAAATGAACAAAATACCTCCAGCCCCACAAATCATTGGATCCCCAGCTGCAGATCCATCAAAATAACCCCATGCATAAGTTTGATCAATTTCTTCCACAAATATTGATCTGATAGAGACCACAGATAAGGTCTGAGGTAAATTCTTCAACATACCCAAGCTATAGATTGATACCTGTGCAGGAGATGAGTCAAGATCCTCAAAGCAAGATCTGTTTCTTGCTTTCCATATGAACCAAAGTACAATGATAGGTAAGGATTTAATAAGTCCCACATCTGATAAAAAACACCAGTTTTTAAAACAAGCAGACAGGGAATCACCCATCCATAGATTATTGAGTTTCAGATGATCCTCAATAATTGACCAAACAGATTGAGTAAAGGGGAAATCTACTGCAATATGAAAATTGGATTCACTATTCTGTTTGCATAAGTAGCATCTCCCAGGACCTTCTCTACCCCTCATGCATAGAACATCCCAAGTCAATGCTTTACCAGAAAGAAGGAACCAACTGAATTTTTTTTTATTTAAGAGGACACTTCATCTTCCATATGACCTTCCACCACCAGACCAATTCCACTTCTCTATTAATAAGTTCAGCATATCCCACTTTAGGTGAATACTTGCCTGTTTTTGATAAATTCCAAATAAGACAATCATCTGCATTAGAAAGTCTAACATGGCTGGACTTGAGAATGGCAATATATCCATTCCAAGAAACAATCTCATGAGGTTCAATAAAACCCATAGAATCTGCAGATAACCATTCTTGTGACATCAAAACAGATATACCAGGAATTCCGATATCAGAAAGAAAATGAAAACCAGCCAATTGTAATCTTTCTATCATAGGAATAGGAAGAGCATATCTCCATTTACATCCCACCCACGGATCTAAACCAATACGAACAGCATTACCAGAACCAATCTTCCAGACCAGAAAATTTCCAATGAGATCAAAATCCCAAAGAACAACTTTCCAGCAGATGGAGATATTCTTTTTCTTTTTAACATTAGATCTTATCCAGTCTAGAATAGTCATTGGATAAATATACTTCTGTATTGCTATCTTAACCCATAAACCCGAACCATGAATTATATCCCAGACCTTTTTAGCTGCTAGTGCCTTGGCAAATAAATTAGGGACTTTAAGTCCCCAACCACCCAAAGATTTAGGCATAGCAAGAAACTTCCATGATATCCAGGTTAAACCAGAAGAGTTCTGTTTACCCGACCAAAGGAAGTTAAAACAAAGATTTCTAATTTTGTCTATGACCCCCATAGGAACCCAAAAATGCATCCAATAGATTGGAATGGCCTCTAAAACAACTTTAATCAATATCATCTTTCCTCCTTTGGACAACCAACGAAAGCTCCAATTCTGAATCCTTTGTTCAACTTTAATAATCAGCCAATCCCAATCCCTAATAAGATAACTGCAAGGTTTAAGGTGAAACCCAAGGTACTTCATACCATTTTCAATTCTGTCAACAGGAAAACTGAAAATATTCTGTAAAGTAATAACTTCTGAATCTTCCAAACAGGAGTAGTATAAAGAAGATTTATGAACATTTATTTGCATCCCAGATGCCTTACAAAAATGCAGTAAAATCTCATAGAGAGTAGAGAGGGATAGTTCAGAACCATCATTAACCATGACGATGTCATCGACAAAGAGAACATGAGTTAATATTGTTTCATTACCAAAAGATAAACCATGGTAAGTCTCATGCAAAGTAGCATGAAGAATAGCCCTCCCAAGGCCTTCAACCACAATAAGAAACATAAGTGGTGCCAAAGGACACCCCCATCTGAGTCCCCTACCAGATTTAAAAAAATTAGTAGCAACACCATTGATGAGCAAAGAGAAAGAGACAGATGAAAGACTGCTCATAACCCATGCAATAAAGTTTCCTGCGAAATCCATTTTAGCAAGAATAACCCGAAGATAAACCCAGCTGACTCGGTCATAGGCTTTAGATAGATCAATCTTAATCATAACAGCTTTTACGGATTTAACATGCATAGAATGCATACCTTCCTGAATGACACCTACAGCATCGTGAATCTGCCTTCCCGGCAAAAATCCAAACTGTTCTCCAGAAATACATCTACTTAAAACCTTTCTGATTCTGATCAAGATAATCTTACCAATGATTTTGTATACAAAATTACACAGAGATATAGGCCGAAAATCCTCAAAGGATAAAGGACTATCAATCTTAGGAATAAGAGCTAGAAAAGTAGAGTTAAAAACACCTGGAATCTTGCCACTGATCCGGGACGATTCAATGACTCTTAAGAGGTCTTCACCTAAAACATCAAACAAACATCTATACACCTCAACAGGAATACCATCCGGTCCAGGACTCTTATCATTTTTGCTAATGGATAAAATATGTTTGATATCTTTAAGAGTAATGGCTTGCATAAGCTCAGCATTTTCATCCTCAGAAACAGAACATGGGAAATGACCAGCACTATGAACAATTTCTGGAAGATGGAGATCAGCTTCTTCTTTTAAAAGGATTTCAAAATGCTGAATCCCAGCCTCAGCAATAGCCTCAGAACCTTCCACAAGATTTCCAAAATCATCATATAGTTTTCAAATTGAATTGCGGCATTTCCTATGAGCTGCAAATTTGTGAAAGAAAGGAGTATTATCATCACCACACCTCAACCATAACGCCCTACTTTTCTGTCGTGCCTCCTTTTCTCGAAAATGTAGAATAACACTCTTGCGAGATTCAATCTCAATCAATAAATCCTTATCAACCACTGATGAAATACTAGAAATATGTCTATCATGAAATCTTTTCAGTTCATATTCAATATCAACCAAATCTTTAATGTTCTGAGCTTTTTTATTCAGTGATCACTTAGTAGCAATTGCTTTAATTCGTTTAAGATTCTCACTGAATTGAGCAGCAGGAGATAAAGCAGACCGAACATCAAAAGGAACCCAAGAATCTTTTAAGGCATCAACCAAATCAATATGATCTAGCCATCCTACATTAAACTTGAACGAACTATGGGCCTTAGAAGTCTGAGAAGAAATTTGCAAGAAGACAGGTTGATGATCAGATATACCTCCACACCCAATCCATTGTTTAAGAAGGAAATCACAATCTAGGAAATTAGCCGAGACTAACACACGATCCAATCTTTTGCAAATACCCTCAGAACCAACTCTATGGTTACTCCAAGAAGGAATAGCTACCAAAGGGTTAATGTCAACAATCCCCATACTGTCCAACAGATTGTGAAATAAATTAGTTAATGGATCTACTTGAGCATTAACCCCCCAGATTTCGGAAATTCCCAATGAAAAATTAAGATCACCTCCAAAAACTAAATAAGGAACCCTGAAGCAGTCCGACTTGATCAAGTTATTCCAGAAAGATTCCCTATCCTGATAGGGTGCATAAAGATTAACAAAGGATATTTCCTTATGTAAATCAAATGAAAATAAAACAGCACACAACCCTGCTTTCATATCCCAGGCATTATGAAAAAGAAAATTACAAGACTTCCATCCCAAAATAAGTCCACCCGATCGGCCCATAACATCCACCGAGATGAACTGCCATCCATGAATAAAAAATTCCAAGTCTTGAACCAAACCACACCCCTCAATCATCATTTCTTGAATAAAAATAACATCAACTGCATGTTGATCGATAAGTCTCTTAACTGCTAGTTTCTTGGGAAGACTAGCCAAACCCCTAACATTTAAGGACATAAGGATCATAAAGAAACCTTATTAAGGGCAATTGCTCTAAGTGCCCCAACACTTCTCTTTACAGGATGTAAGACATTTTCATCCCCAATCAGATCCTAAGCTATTACATGATTCTCTGGTTTATCCTTGACAGGCCGAGTAGTCTCCTGAACAGATTTAGAACATGATCGAAGATTATATCCCTTTCTAACAATCGCCTTACAAGGAGATACAAAACCTAGATCCTTCAAAGACCAATTCGGAACAGAAGAAGATAAGGCCTCAGTAGAAAGGTTCAGAACTGGAGTTTTATCAAGAACGTCCAAAGAATTAGAAATACTTAACTGTTTAAGATTGGCTAATGGTTCAAAATCATGAGAAATTGAGTGTAGATCCAAATTCTCATCCACAGACACTCCAGCCTTTGCTGCAGTCTGAATCCCATCTTTTTTTACTCTCCAGACTTTGGAAGATGAATGTTTATTAAATAGAAGAGAGCAATCATTAGCCAGATGTCCAAACTCATGACATCTGAAGCATCTAAAAGGGACTCCCAGATAATCCAGTGGCTGAAAGAAATCACTATTACCCTTTTTAATGACCAGCTCCGCAGGTAAACCTAGGCGAAAATCTAATAGGACTAGAACCCGGCCTATGTAGCAAACCCCAGATTTTAAATAAGTAAAATCAGTTTCCAAATGAGTTCCCAAAGTATTCCCAACAAGTCTAAAAAAATCAGCAAACCAGAATTCAAAAGGTAAATTTGGGAGTTTGACCCAAATAGGAACTTAGTCATACCTTTCCTTTCGCGGATCAAATAAGGGTGTCCACCTTTTGATAAGTAGGCCAGCGTTGTCCCATTTCCAAACACCAGCTAGGATCCTATCAGCCTCATCCACTGAAGAAAATTTAAAAGCTATCCAACCCCTTGGAAGAATATAAATATCAGGACAAATGCTAATAATCTCATTCCAAGTCTTTACAACCCACCCATGTAGAGATTCAGCATTATAATTACGCCTTCCAAACCTCCCAACCAAGGTCAAAGCATTGGTGAGAACTATATCATTTAAAAGCACGTCTTCCTCCAGAGTCATTAAAACCGGATTTATCTTCTTAATGGACTTAGGCATCCTTTTGTTAGACTTAGATAAAGCCTTACTATCAGAAGATATAGGGGCATGAACCTGTTCAATATTAGAGTCTTTAGACTTGATGGATTCATGATTCACATCAGACAATGGATTAAATCCCAGATCTGCATTCAAGCCTTTACTAACTTTTAGTACCATCCCAGCTTCCCGAGAACAAACCGAAAATTGTTTGTCAACCTGAAAACCAGAAACTTTATGAATATGATCACAAGCAACCTTTTCGCTGTTCATCATGCCCAGAGAATCCAAATGGATACCCAAGTTCAAGGAAGAAGGAAAAATCCCATCCAAATTTCTAATCACATTCAACTGTAGATCAGGTGAGACTTGCCCGCAGCACTCCATGCAAGTGGAGACTTGAACAAATTCCGAACAGTCCTCGAGCTGTGGACCGCAGCACGTGAACTCCCTATCTCCCAAAACCTTCCCAGGAGAATAAACCATAGAAACACGTTTATCCTCACCAAAACCCAACCGGGAAATAGACATATGACCGTCAGGAGCTGAAACAATAGGACAAGAAAATAAAGGATTCATACGAGGCAGAGATCATCCACCTATAAATCAACCATCCAGACAGCCCTCAGGAGAAATTACCTTGTCCAAAGTATCATCCAGGCCAAGGACAGATCCCAAATCTCCCTGGTTAGAAGGAAAATAGGTCGCAGAGACCCGATTCTCCACTCCAATATCCTGTTTGGTAACTATCAAACGCCCTGGCGGAGTACGAGCCAGGGATTTCGTCACTCGAAGTGACATTAAAACAAAACGAGCTAATATCCAACCCAGAAAGACGAAAAATATACCAAACAGCACCAGTGTACTGGATAAACACCTATAAGGACAGGGCTCAATAAACAAGTATACACTCCCGGCCGAAAATCCCTGTAATCGCAGCACAAACATAGCGATGATGAAAAACATCCACAGCCTTGATCAATACACGCAGCACAATCATATCAATGAGGAAAGGTATCCACAACAAAACAAGGCATCCATAACATTGATCAATACTTAGCAAAACCAATGATCCACAGTAAAAACATAGCAAAGATGAGAAGCATCCACAGCAATGATCAATACTCGCAGCACAAACCTATCATTGATGAAAGGCATCCATAGCATACGAGACATCCACAACATTGATCATTACTCAACACCAATGATCAATACTCCAAAACCAATGATCAATACTCATCAAAACCAATACTCAGCATCCACAGCAACCACAGCATAATCAGCATACTCAGCATTCACATCATCCATAGCATACTCAGCAAGACCAATACTAAGCATACTCAGCATCCACAACATCCACAACGTACTCAGCAAAACCGATACTAAGCATCCACAGCTACAGTGATCGAAACTCAGCAAAACCAATACTCAGCAAAACCAATACGAGGCATCCACAGCATTGATCAAAACTCCAACCAATGATCAATACTCAGCAAAACCAATGATCAATACTCAGTAAAACCTATGATCAAACATTCATCTAGCATTGATGAAAAGCTTCATACACATCAAAACCAATGATCAATATTTCAAGTCATCCACAGCATTGATGAAAGGCATCATACATTACTCAGCCAATGATACAATACCATATCCAATGATCAATACTCAGCACCAATAGTCAAAACTCAGCAAATCGAGGCATCCACAGGAAAACCAATACTCAAAACTCAACAGAAAAAGGCATCCACAGCATTGATGAAAAGCTTCATACATTACTAAGCACGGTCCAAAAACGGAATTCGAATTGTAGCAAAGGCACACAGAAGCATTCACTACTATCAAAATATCTTCGCAAACGACCAAGAAAATCTAGAACACCATACACCAAAGATCTTCGCAAACGGCCAAGAAAATCCAGAACACCATACACCGAGACCAAACTTTATACCTCACTCCCTAGAGCTAGAACAACTCTCTAGTAGGAGAAACATTAAGCGATGAGTACAGCGGAAAAAAAACCCAAAAAACATACCTGCAAAAATCGCTTTGATGCCACAATGCAGGTTCATCCGAACTCTGCGAGTGCCACACTGTGCCTCAGAAATCTACACTCATTCGCCATACAACACACCGCCTCCAAATGCAGCTCTGTCCAAACAAGATTAGACACTGTCCTAAATCGGCCAATATCAGGCACAGTCCATACTACACACGACCACCAAAACCATCCACCTCTGATTCTCGATCAAAATCACCTTAGCGAGAAGCCCACTAGAAGGAAATCGATACAAGAGAACACCAAAATCCAACCTACGCCTGATAACCAGGAGAAAAACCAGCAAAACCAGGTTTAGCACCCCCGCAGAAACCAGGTGACTCCGAAAAAATCGAAAGCAACCAGGACACCAGTAAAACCCCAGAATACAATCCGAAGGATTATACAAGACTCCAATAAAGCATTTGCAGACCCAATAAATCCAAATTCCAGGAACCCGCCAGCCAAAGCAGTCCCAAAATGGTAATAAGGCTGACCAATACTACACATAAACTGAAAAACCACCAACATCAATACAAAAAAATCTCTAGATACGGATTCACACAGCATACCAACACCGGATAAGCGCCCTCGATATTGTAAACAATGAGTGCAATCAAACCCCTAAAAACGCCATGCACGCCGGTACACGACCAGAAACCCACAACACACCAGAGCGTAAACCAGAGACCTCGCCTCTACAGGTCAGATTAACAAATTGGAAAGACAAATGAGAAACATACCATAGATGTCAATACCCAGCAAAAAACGTGGCGATACCATAGCTCGAGTGATAAATGTCTGCGGACAGTACACTTAAAGTGCATTTAAGTCCACACCAGCACCATATCAAATCGAATCATGGCCAATAAACCACTGCATAATGGAACTTTCGTGAAAAACCAATCTAACGGTCAAGAAATGCTCCCGAAAACCAAAGAAACGACCAAGATTTCAGCCATTAATAACGAACCAAGCACCCAAACTCCGGCTCATCGGAAAACAACCCTCCTACCCCATATAACCACGAAGAACACCCACCAACTACTAGCTATTGTTGTTTAATATTTCATGAATCGGGTTGTATACACACTATGGCGCCTTAGATTTTGATATTATACTTTATTTTGTTAGTGGATATATGTTTATGGACATTTTGTTTTAGGCCATA
This sequence comes from Pseudotsuga menziesii, assembly GCA_001517045.1. Classification (NCBI taxonomy): domain Eukaryota; kingdom Viridiplantae; phylum Streptophyta; class Pinopsida; order Pinales; family Pinaceae; genus Pseudotsuga; species Pseudotsuga menziesii. The sequence goes on along the minus strand of LPNX010209766.1, from coordinate 568,730 downwards.
TCACTTTTGATTTTTTTATATCTTTTTGCTCAAGCTTGGGGTGGATGCATTTGCATCTCGCCTAATTATTGTATTAAAATGGTGTAAATAATGTTTATTAATATTCAAATTTTGCTCAAGCTTGTGGTGGATGCATTTTCATCTCGCCTTATTATTGATTAAAGTGGTGTAAATAATGTTTATATTCAAAGAAATTTAAAAAAAAAAAAATATTAATGCGGGGAAAAGAAGACTTAAACACAAAAGAATATTGTTAACTTCTTGTTTATAGAAAAGTCTGGAAAAAATAAGACTTAAACACAAAAGAATATTGTTGACTTCGTAAAGAATTTTACAAGGAAAAATATAACTACCCTATTTTGAATAAAATTCTCCTTGTACGCTTACTTCTTAGGCATTTGAAGGAAGATGGCATTCCTTATGATCTTTGTGTAAAATAATTAGTTTTTAGTTGTATATATTAGACCTTGTGCTTCTTAGCTATTTTTAAACTCAAAATTCTCTACTACCTTACTACCTTTTGGAACTTATTACTCATGCCCATTTTGTGTGATTTAAATTGGAAACAGTGAACACCATTTAACATTTTAAACTTAATCTTTTCATTTTTATATTTAATGATTTGTTTATTTCCTTATTAAATAGTAGAAAAGATAAATGAATTGCTTCTTTCCTAACGTTCTTATCAAGTAGTAGAAAAGATAATTCTTTTTTTGATCTAGTTTCACATGGGATGTAATATTTTAAACTTCTTATTTTTCTCATCTTTTCATTTTTAGATTTAATGAATTGTTTCTTTCTTAACATCCTTATCAACTAGTAAAAAAGATAATTTTTTTGGTTTAGTTCCACATGGGATATAGAAAAAATTTAAATATTATCATTTGCTAATATCCATTTTTTAAATTCATTCTTTATTTTCCTTGAAACTATATTTATTAACACTCACTCTTTCATTTGTTAGAAACTTTCACTAGAAAATCAGACTCAGAGGTTTGTTTCTTCTTCACCTCAGTTATAAATTCATCAAAATACCATGCATGGTCCATATTTTTGGTCATAGTCTCCACCTACATAAATGAGGGAGAAAATATTCCGACTCTAACATCATTACAACCAATAATACCTTCAAATTCACATGGAAATATTGTGGTATATGTACTTATGAAAAAAAGGTCTTGTGAAACATTAGAGATACCATTTCAAAGTAAATTTCTTGGATAAACAATGAAATCCCTATAGGAATCTATGATTTTTTTAGGGTAGGTGTTGTAATCTAATAGATTACATAGACATTTAAGAAAATATTAACATTAGATACACATGCATAACCAACAAGATACAAATATGGCCAAACGTTAAAGCACCTTGCTCATTCATTATGGTAGTATTTATATAATAGGTGGAGAGCTTGGAGTGACTACAACCGATCCAACTTCTCAGTGTAACATAACATACATTAATACATGATGATGAAATATAAGGGAGGATAAGTGTCCCCCTCAACATCTCCCCTATCCTCAAACTCTTCTTTGTCCCGAAGAAGTTGTGCAACAACATCTTGGGTCTCTACTCATGTTGAAGTATCCTTATTGCACATAAACTATGCATACCAGTCTGGATAGGTAAATCAGCCGCAACGACCCACCAACTGGATAGGAAGATACATACAAGGTTCTACTATGTCTTGTTACTCTTTGGACTCCATCTTCAATTTGGTAGGGGTCCATTACTTAAAAACGCCTCACCCTTTTTCTCTACTGGTCAAATCTCTTGACTCAGGAAGGACTTTTGGCGAAGCCTCACCCTTTCTTCAGTTGATGACTTTCCCTCACCTTAGGATGTCTTTTGGCTACCCTCAGCTCCAGGTCTTTTGGTTTTTCGACTAGAAGGTTCTACCATTTGTTTGTCTTCTGGCCTTTGAGGTCACAACCTGAGAAATAATATGAAATTTATGTACCAAGTGGATTGAAAAATTTATTTGTACTTATGTCATCATGTATTCATTAAGCTCTTTTATGTACGGTGTATTATATCTTCTTCTTGAATGCCATCATTTTTTTCCATTTTAGTGAGGATGTATGATCCTTGAAAGGAGATTTTTGCAAATGATGCTCATAGATACAAATTAGAATGTAAACATGCTTTTGTGCTTGTATGTAGACCTACTCTACATTGACCATAGGTGTTCTTTGATATGATGGAGTCTACAATTGATATTTCATAAAGGATTACTATGACTATATCGATTCTAGGACACTATGCATGGACAACTTGACTTTTTTTTTCAGAAGAAAAAATACCAGACCTTGATATTCATAATTGAATCAAAGGACATCATATACAATTAGCCTGCACAGGCTATCCAATCTACTGTGTTACATACACATTTGGGGGCCCCTCTAATCACTATAGAAGCAGTGATACATACCATGATGATAAGAACTTTAGCAATAAAAAACAAAGAGCCTACCAAGGGCAGGCTTTTATCATCATTCCTGAAAACAGGTCAGAAGTTTTTGCTGTAATTCAAGATCAAACATGACCATGAAGCTTACTAGTCCTAAGCATAACAAGAAGGTTGAGAGTCTCTTCAATGTCAGCTAGGATCCTGTACATCATAAAAAAATATTTCCATGCCAAATATAGAGAAGGAACTGAGTCCCGACACTAAGCTTAAAAAAGCTGATAGTTCCCATGATCAATGATCATTCCATCCAAAGATTCCAAAAAGTTTCTGAAACCAGGATCTAACAATAAAGCCTTTTTTGAGAGACTGTCAGCCTGCTAGTTATGCTAACGATAAATATGCTTGATGGTAAAAGGTGGAAAAAATTGTAGCAATGATCTAATGTCCTCACACCAGTGACTCAGATTAGGAGAGTTTAGTGATGCAGTCCTGTTTGCCTAAGAAATAATGACAAGGGACTCACCGTAGATAGTAAGAAGAGGGATCCCCAAATGTTGGGTCATTGCAAGGAGAGCCCAGAGTGCTAGGAGCTCAAATCTGGTATTTTTGCTTCTACCACAGCCCAGTGTAAAGTTAATAGTATGAGAATCACTCAAGTGAAGCACAAAGCCTTCTCCCCCACGGTTCCCAGCAGCTACCCCATCAAAGAAGCCACAAGGGTAGAAGAGCTGAGGACATGAGCCAATGCATCTGATCATTTTCTTCTTTTTTGGTACAGGAAAAATATGCAACAACGCTTCAATTTGATGAAGGATAGAGTATACAGAGGGCTATTTATTGTCGAAAATAAAATAGCTCCTTAGTTTCCAAATACTCCAGAAAAAGAAGAGCGGCAAATAGCTTATAGCTGAGCCAATAGGAATGCTATTGAACCAGAGTTCTAGGAAAGACTTGATAGTGCAATTATTTAAGGAGGGTATTCCAAATTGCTCATAGAAAATTGAATAGACTCTTCTTGAAAAGGTGCAAGCAATGAACAAATGTTGAATCGAATCTTCACCCATCCTGCAGAGAATGCACAAACTCGGACCCTGTCTACCACAACATTGGATATTATCCCAAGTTAACACTCGATTCATTACCAATAACCAAATGAAACATCTGATTTTTACTGGGATGTTAAACTTCCAAAGAAGGTCTAGCACTTTGGACATATCGGAAGAACGGTTTTGAAAATGATGCACAATGTGCTCATACGCAAGTGCCGCAGTGAGTTTCCCAACATAATGATTGTAAGACCATAATAATGAGTCTTTCTGATTAGAGATTCTTATCCTACCATACTCAAGCCCAGATATAAAATTGTTCCAAAGGAATTTCCAATCGCCTCCCAAATCTAGTTCATCAGCAGTGAACCAATAGCTTTGTGCATCCGGGGAGTAATTTCTTGCTTGATCCAGCGTTATTGTACCATAATCCTCCAGGTAATCCCATAGATCTTGTGGAAGAGTAAATGGAGAGTCGATACCTACTATCGGATCCGAGCCCACACGAATAGCCTCACCACTTCCAACTTGCAAGGTGAGACCACTGCCAAGCCATGCTAAGGTATGGATAAAACCTTTCCATATCACTGATACACCTCTAACAGTAAAATTTTTTTGTGGATCCAGGATACCACTGAGAGTTTTTTCATATATTTCTTAGGAAAAATATTGTACCATATCCCATTCCCATTAATGGCTAACCAGAAGCTCTTGAGGTGTAAAGAAAGACTGAACCAACCCAAATGTTTGATGCCCCATCCATTGAGAGAAGTCGGTTTAGACAGAGACATCCAATCTGCAAGATGATACTTTTTATTGTCTGCTGTTAAGCCTTACAAGAAAGAGAAGATCACACTTCTGAGCTTATCGAGAATGGATTTAGGAACGGGAACCAGAGCCATCCAGTAGACTGGCAAACTAGTAAGGACTGCTTTTATCAGGACTAGTCTTCCCCCAATGGAGAGTAGTCGAAAGGTCCAATGCTGAATTATTTTTTCAAATTTCTTAATGAGCCAATGCCAATGTTTAATCAAATACCCAAGGGGCTTTAAAAAGTAGCCAAGGTAATTAAAACCCAAGGAGATGTGCTCAAATTTAAATGGGAGAGAGCGAGAGATCCTGTTTAATAACCCATCCTCCGTATTGTTGTACAAAAAACAAGATTTATCATTGTTGATACACATACCTGAAGCATCACAAAATGTATCCAATATAACTTTAAAAGCAATCCACTCCTCAAAGGTGCCGGTGCTAAAAATTATCACATCATCAACACAAAGCAGGTGAGTGAGGGAGAGCTGGAAAGAGATCTTGATACCCTTGATCTTCGCATTGTTACGTGCATCCTTAATTAAGAGACTGAGCCCTTCAATGACAAGAATAAACATTAACGGGGACAAAGGACAGCCCTGCCTAATGCCACGGGAGGCTGGAAAAAAGCTAGAAGGAGAACCATTAACAAGTAGTGCGAAATTTGCAGAAGATAGACAACCCATAATCTAGTTGACACCCACCAATGGGACTCCAATTTGAAGAATATTAAGTCTGAGATAGGACCAATTTACCCCATCGAAATCTTTAGAAAGATCTAGCTTGAGAATTAATGCACACCTATTTTTGGTTTTGACAGTGTGGAGAACTTCTTGAGTAATGGCCAAGGCTTTTGAGATTTGTCTGTTCTTTAATAACCCAAATTGTTGAGGAGAGATAAACTTATCTAAAAAGTCTTAAGACACTGTGCAACAACCTTGGATATCAGTTTATAAACCAGATTGCAAAGAGAGATTGGCTTGAAATCAGCAAAGGTGCGGGGTTTTTCTTTTTGGGGGATAAGAGCAATGAATGTAGAGTTCAAAGAAGGTGAAACTCTGCCTTCCATCCTGGATGTTTCAACCATATTAACAAGTTCACTCCCCAGAAGATCAAAAAAGGCCAAAAAAAATTCCACTGGCCATCCATCTGGACCAGGAGACTTATCTTTCTTGAAAGATTTTAAAGCCAAATCCACTTCCTATAGAGAAATTTGGTGTGTGAAAGTCTCCATCTCCTCTTGGTGAAGAAAGGAGGGGAATAAACGAATAAACTTCAGCTGGGCCTCAATATTGGTCTGGTTATCATCTCTAAAGATCTGCTTGAAATACCTTACCCCCAAGTCCTTAATACCTTTGTCATCTTCAATCATATTACCTCCTTCATCTTCAAGACCCCAAATGGCAATATGATTCTTACTTGTAGATGCAACCGAGTGAAAGAATTTTGTATTGGCATCACCCAGTGAAGCCGAAGTCATTCTGCTTTGAATCCTGGCAGATTGAAGTTCATGGTCCATTAATCAATGCAACTCTTCTATAAGAGCCAGGAGCCTGTTGTTATCAAGGGAGCAGAGCAGACCTGTGCTCGAAGATTCCAAAAGAGTTTTAATTTCTTCTTCGATGAGAATGATCTTTTCTTTCATCTCCGAGGTCTTTTCACGTGTCCATATTTTGACCTTCTTTTTTAGGAGGCGAAGCTTCAGAGAGAGGTCAGCCATCCCCAAAGCAGGAACTCCAAGGGGTAGAAGAGGCCATTCATCTTTGACCATCTTGACAAAATCGTCATTGGACAGCCAGGAATGATTAAACTTGAAAGGGAGAGGGCAGGCAACAGGATCTTCCATCCATTCAAAAAGAACAGGGTAGTGGTCAGATACAGCAGAAGGATATGACCAGACCCTATGCCTGGAGAGAAGGTCAACTAAGTTAAAGGAAAGTAAGAACCTATCAAGCCTTTTACAAATGCCCTCTACCCCTGACCTACCATTTCGCCAAGTAGGCCTAGCATAGGATGGAGCTACATCCGTCAATTGATAATCAGAAAAAAGTTGCGTGAAGAAGGGACCAAGAGGATCGAGAAGAGCCTTCTTACCCCAAACTTCAGACCCATTCAGCGTAAGATTTAAATCTCCCGGAAGAATCAGATTGGGAAGGGAAAGAAGACCACCCCTAACAACCGCGTTCTAGAAAGATTCACGATGAAGATAAGGGCCACAGCAGTTTAAAATGGAAAGAGAGGTGGTAGAGCCCCTGAAACGAGCTTTAAGAAGGATACCTGCATAAGTTCAAAAGGCTTTACATTTGACATGAAGGGGGTTCCAACCTGAGAGAATACCCCCCAAGAGACCTTTGGAGCTTATAGCATAAAATTCCCAGCCAAGACGAATTTTAGAAAATGCTAACAGCGCTGGGTAGGTACTGTTCATGGTTTCTTGAAGAAGGATTACATCAAGCAAGAGAGAAGCAAAAAGATGATGGAGGCTTTTTTGTTTAGCCAAGCCCCCCAAGCCCCGGACGTTTAGTGAAAGTATTTTCATCAGGAACCACTCAAAGGGGGTGTCGAAGCTCTAAGGACCCGATGGGAGGAAGACGGCTGATGGCGAGCCGCATTTTTAAGCCTAGTGGACAAAGGAGTAAAAGGAATAGGAGCAGGGACCAAATCCGAAGTCATAAGAGGGGCTTTTTTCTTTTTTCTGATAGTTACATTCTTAAATCGGATAGAGTCTAATGGCAAGATTAATGGGGAGAGGGGGGATTTCACAGAAAAGATATCCAAAGACTTTTGTAGAGAAGGGTCTGCAAAAGAAGGAGAAGAAACGGGACTGCGAGGAGGGGAAGAACAATTGTGAAAATGAGGTCCTACAAGAGGAGGGAAATCATAGTCTGAGAAGATAGAAGTCGGCTCAGAGGAGATAGGAGGAGAATTAAGCCATGGAAGTGGAGAAAGAGACCGTGAAAGTGTAGGGTCAGCCAAGGAGCCAAAAGAAGGGTCCAATACTGGTGTAGTAAGGGACTCATCAGGCGCAAAAACCACTACTAAGGTGGGTAGAGTGGCAATGCTCTCCACTGTATCCAAAAGATGGAGTTCTTGTTCAGAGGAATCATTAAAAAAAGAGCAGGCATTAGTATAAATACCTTGTGTTGAAGGAGCTTGAGCAGGAGAGGAGGGACAAGTAGTGTTGACACCCTGAAGGGAAGGTGGTGACCGTTGCATCAATGGTGAGTGATGAGCACTCAAGGAGGCTGCACCTTGACAAGGAACCAGACATTCCCTTTGCAGATGACCCACTTCCCTACATCGACTGCATCGGAAAGGGATGTTGAGATAATCTAAGCACTGAGAGAACAAGCGTTCATGACACAGAATCTCTACTTCAGCCAGAAGACCCTCTGATATGTCCATTTCCACCAATATCTTAGCCATTCTTTTGGAAAAAGAGTGCATGAAATCCTCCTCCACCGCAACAAAACGACCAATTGTATTGCCAATTCCCTCCAGCAGTGTACAACTCCACAAAGGAAAATGTAGGGATGGAAGTAAGACCCACAAGTGTCTTTTCTTAACCCGCTCCCTTAGGGGGTCAAAATGGATATGCCAACGATCCAGAACCAAAGAACCCTCATCAATGTGCCAAAGTGAGTTTAACATAGTCGTAGCATGTGCGTCTTCCAGGAAGACGATTACCATCCAGCCCTTGGAAAGTAAATTGATCATAGGCACATAGGAGAAGAGTGGCTTTCAGTTTTTCGTGGCCCATGCAATCCAATCCTTTTCCCCCTACTGATAGTACTCGAGTCTGCCTATAAGAGCCCGCGAGCACAATGCTTCCACCCAGTCCATAAAAACATCACGACCCAGAACAAATCTAAGCTTCCCCTCTAAAGATTTGTGGGCTTTAGCTTTTCTTTGCCTCCAAGAGAGGGCGAGGGTGGACTGAGGAACACTCAACGAGAGGGGAGGAGCCCCATCCTTAAAACCCAACATGGAACTAAGAAAAGACAAAACCTGACAACAAAAACCCCTCGCCCAAAAGTCAACAGGCTCAGGAAACCAGGGTTAAGAGCAACAAACCCAAAGGTTTGAGACCTGAAAAATAAACAAGGGTCAACCCACGATAACAAACCTAGAAACCCTAAAGTAGAAAGAGAGAAACTGAAACCGTGAGGGTCTGGTATAAAAAACCCAGAAAAGCTGACAAGAAAGGAGTTTGGACAAACCCTACTCGGGTACAAAAAGCAAGTAAATGGCCTAGGTGAAAAAACAAAGACAAGGTCAACTCCCAAAATCATGGGCTTCCCCAAAGGTGGCAGAGAGGGATAAGCGACGTAAACAAAACTCGAAACCCACGCCCCCCATGAAGCAGGAGGTACAAACACAGCAATGAAAAACACGCGAAGGTCAACCGGGAACTAGCAAAAAACCCATGAAATTATTCCCACTTTTTTAGTGACTGGTTGGTACTAGTCCTCCGCTAAGGAGAAGGAACTCCAGTCGCCGGTTCCCCACCAAAAGAAGGGTGGAAGGATAGAAACAAATACAAACCCGTAGCCAAAAGGATGAAACCAGTACCCTGAAAAGAGGAGGAGAGAGCTGAGACTATAAGTCTTCGCCACCCCAGAAAAGAACAAACACAGAGTCCCTGAAACAGACAAAACCCAATGCAAGTGGGAGCAGAAAACGCTGGGTTCATCCTCCAAGACATATAAACCAAGGGAGGAGAGTCAAGACTGTGACTCGCCATGGAGACGAGCTCGCAGAGCGGAAGCCGCAGGAGCAGTCTACCAAACCCTCATCCACATCTTCCACGATGACTTGACTTGAATGAGACTAAACTAAGACTTTGATTATATCCTTCATGAATTCTTTGTAAACTTTGGGAATCCATTACTCTTTACATAATTTTCACGGTAAACTAATTTGAATTTCATACGAAAGCATATACATGATCCTTCACAATAATAAAATTCTGTTAGAAACGATATAACATTATAAAAATATCAAGTGGTCGACTGGTTGTGACTTCCTTCTCCATCGTTCGATAGTCGATTGCTTGTCCTCGTTAAATATGTGGTCAGCGCATTGTATGGTCGAGGCTTCTATGGCCGACAAATAGTCGGTTATATGCATGTGTAATAGTCAACAATTTTCTTTAGTCGACTTATGCAGCAGTCGATATGTTGGATAGCACATGGTCGTTGGATGTG